>RDPX01000030.1:3065763-3077214 GCA_003991215.1 Morbakka virulenta
CACTGCTTATTCACCATATTCGCAGCTCACCTCTATATCTAGAGGCCTTTCCCCGATCCGCAACCTGGGGAGCCGGTAGATGGGAGTTGTCATCAGCACACCACAAATATACTGAGAAATTTTTATCAACAATTTTTATCATTACATAGAACAGTGTTTATTTTAGGTCAATCCACACTTAAAACACGATATTGACTTTAAAAATTGCGTTGCTCTTCAGACAGCTCTCCTCAACCCAAAATATTGAATCTTCTTTCTCTTTCGGCTGCTCCCGTCAGGGGTCGCCGCAGCGGATCATGCATCTGCATTTAGTACGGTCCTCAGCATCCTCTCTTCTCACTCCCAACGCCCTCATGTCCTCTTCAATTGCATCCATGTAACGTCTCCTTGGTCTTCCTCTTTTTCTCCTCCCAGGCAGATGCATCTCTAACATTCTTCTTCCGATATAGTTCTCTTCCCTTCTCATCACATGTCCAAACCAACTATTGAATGAGTTTCACAATTTTTCGTTCCCAGAGTTAGTTTAAAGGGAATTTCCTTAGGTTAATGAGGCTTTTTATTTCAAGATTCTCCTCTATTGTCAGACGGTGGAAAGGATGCTCCAGAAGATAATCGACGTTATTCATACTGACCCATGAAAGTGTAAATGAACTTGATAAAACTGCATCCTCGACATGCTCGATCAAATGTTTCCCGCTTGCCTTGCAAAAACTGTGTAATAGTGAAATGAAATCCTGCCCTACATTCAAGCTCGTGATTTTTAAGAACTAATGGACAGCTAATCACATAGCACAAAGACTAAATACAAGTCAATTCAGAGAATATAAACTTGCGGTTCAGTTTCTGAGTTAAGCTGAGTAAACGGGGCTAAAAGTAACGTGCCAAGGTAATGAATTGCACCACAATTAGCCAGAGAGAAATCGAGGTAGAATGAATGAGAGAAAATGATTGGTTATTTGTTAGATTATGCGGGGCTTCCCCAGCTTTGCATCCTTCAAAAGCGGTTTTCTTTGAAATTTTGTCAGAAATTCAGAGATAAAAATATTGAGCAGGAGGTAAATCAGAATGGTTTCGGCATGCTTTCTGTCGATAAACGAGAATCACGCCGTCACGTTCATTGTAATTTGTGATTAAATGAATTGGGACTAAAAACTATGATTTACAGATTGGAACTTCTTGTCCCGCACTCTGCAGGGAAGCAGACCCAGTTCTCTCAGCCAATTTCAACTCCATGATTTTGAAATTTTTACCGCCTTACTATCTTGTTCGTCTATGTTACTGAGCCTTCAAAACGGCAACTTTAAACACCTGATGACCTCACAAAGTATAGATTTTTATTTTTCATAAAAATGTTTCCAGTCATTGACACCATTTTCGGGCAATGCTTTTTCACGCTGATATTCACCAAACAGAGGGCACGGAAAACAAAAAACTATCTGAGTCCGACTGTATCCTCTGAGCCAGTCATACTTTGGGTACCAGCTGACAAAAATTTTCCGTAATGAAGAGGAAGATTGAGTAACACAAGCTAAAGCCTATCTGGTCCAAGACGTTTAACTAACATTTTTTCTTTCAGAGTTAAGCTTGGATAGGGGTTAATTTTCAGAATTCTAACGGTGTTCAAAATTGATTATTCCAACAACAAAAGGCATAAACAAGCCGACCTTTGTCATCAACACAGCCACAGTGAATGAAACTTGTAAACTTAGCCTTGGGCATTCAGACCAAGTTGCGATTTTTTGTATTATTTGATTTGGTTTTTGCCAATCAGTAGATTAGTTCTTGACAACAGACATAGCGACATGCTGGAACAACTGACTACGAGGAGCCAGACAAAGAATTATCCAACCCGCCCTCCAGACAAGGCCTGACTTCTCCTGGATCCACAATTCCAAACCATGCAATTAAGTCAAAAAGAAGAATGTGTAATGGTTTTATCATCGCCCAGTATAAAAAGGACCGCCAGCCAATCATAGGAAGTCAAAATAGCAAGACAAATAAGCTAGACTCCAGCCTTGAATCTGATCTTACAATGGGTGCCAGCATAATAATACTGTCTTTAAACACAGAAGGAATTTCTATAGCCAAATGTGAGTACCTACAACATCTCCTCAAGAAATATGACGTGGATGTTGCTTTCCCACAAGAAACTCATTTTGATGACAATGCCACTCCGCTCAGATACAACATTATAGGATATGATGTTGTTAACCAACAGAACCAGAGATAGTATAGCACTATCATAAATACCAGAGCGGCAAACCAAGTTATGGATAAAGGCCACTCAACAGACACCAATGGCAAACACCAAATCACCTTCAGATTTTGGAACACAGAAATAATTAACATCTACAAACCACCAAATGTAAAGTGGATTCCGCCTCCAGAAAACGAATTACACCACCCATTAATCATTCTGGGAGACTTCAGCAGCCGCTCAATCAGACTGGGGATACAATAATAATGATCACTAAGGAACTGATACCCCCTCAATGGTTTGTCAAAATGAGCTGCCTTAATATACAGCCTTAAAGACAAAGGAACTATCAGATCTGCCCGCTGGAGAAAAGATTACATCCCAGACCTACTTTTTGTGACAAAAGATTCAAACGGAAACTCACTCCCAGTTTTCCAAGAGGTTCTTGCCATCTTTCCCAATAAATGTAAGAGCTTTATCATGCAATGAGTCGTAAGCCTTTTCCGAGCTGTAACAACAGCACTACTTTTAACGCCTTCATTACACACCAAAGAATCCAAGAAGATGAAACCATGGTCTCCTTTGATGTCACATGATGAAATACAAGCATCCCCACTGACGACACCTTACGAATTGTAGAGGACCTTCTTGAACATGATGATTCATTGCCATCAAGAACCAGACTGAAACCTTCAAATATCCTGGACCTACTACGAGAACTTCTCACCAACACATGCTTCCTCTTCAACAATGACATCTACACACAAACCAACGGTGTACCCATGGAAGCCCCTACATCCTCGGTTACTGCTAAAATATTCATGCAAGCATTTGAAGCTACAGCATTATCAACAGCAGACCAAGAGCCAACTGTCTGGGAAAGGTACGTCGATGATGTCTTTACAATCATCAAAAAGAATCACCTACAAGGATTCTTTGAGCACATCAACAGCCTACACTCAAATATCACATTCAGCATGGAGAAAGAAGAAGAAAGAGAAATACCCGTCCTGGGTGTCCTAGTAAAAAGGCAAGCAGATTGCAGCATTTCCGTTACCACCCACAGAAAACCAATCCACACTGACCAGTACCTCAATAATGCATCACCCCATTCACTCTCAGCTCGTAATAGTGTCATCACTACTCCGTTTGGAAGAGCAAGAAGCATTATTTCTAACCCATATAACCTCAGAAAAGAAGGAACAAACATTCAAAGGGTTTTCTTATCCAATGGATACCACGCTAAGGATGTCCAGAGAGCCTTACACAGAACCACTGGACATAATCATGAAGATAAAAAACCTCTGAAACGTATAAGTCTGGCTTACATGAAGAATACCAGTGAGGACCTAAGATGAACTTTCCAACAACACAACATCCAATGCTTCTTCTTCACTACATCTACCTTAGAAAGATCCCCTCAATGTCAAAGGACTCAGCCCCATTTGAAGAGAGGAACAACGTAGTTTACAGACTACAGTGTAATGACTGTTCTGCCTCCTACATTAGTGAATCAAAGCGTTCCTTGGGTCAAAGAGAAAAATAAAATAAAAGAGCTGTTCAAAAGGGTGAACCAAGAATCATGAAATACCCGGACACTGCTGGACACAATATCACACTTTTGACTGGGAAAATAAAAGGATTATAGACAAGAAACTCAACACAACAACAAGAAAAATAAAAGAAACAATCCATTCCCTGCAGTGCAGCAATCACATCAACAGTATATCCTACATCCTTCCAGAAATACGGCTTCCAACACTAAAGAAAGGAACACAACAAACACAACAATCACAACATAGGTATGGCGCCACTTCCCGAAACATCTTGAGCCCTGTCTACACGTAGGTTCGCACTACTAAGGTACAAAACATCCGCATCTAGTCATTTCAGTAGCCTGACGATGGGAGAAGTATCCATGGAAACGTAGAAATAATAAAGCTCGGCTCTTAAATGTATGGCTTCCTCTGAGTCCACAAAGTTCAGAATTTTCAAGATCTTTCCCAATAGTCAGCACCGCCCTGTCTTTTTTGGAACGGGAATACAAATCCAAATAATGAACATCTTGCCGTAACCAATACGAAAATTTTTAAAGGCCAACCAGGAAGCCTTTGCTTGCACTTTTGACAAAACATGTTGAAGGATCAAACCAAAGTCCAAAAACATATGGAGATTCAACCAACACATATACTCCTAGTTTTCAGGGAACAGTACATTCCTTGCTGGACTGAGTGTAGCAAAGAATTGCTAGGAAACACAAGATGAACAAATTGTGGGTAAACTTCTACACCCACTATACGAAGGTCGTAAAGAAGGGTGCATAAAAGTAGTGGAAAATTTTCATCTTAGCTGATATGCCTGGAAAACTATTTAAAGAGCTTAACTTTGAGTTCCATCAAACAAAAGCATCTCCAGTAACAGACCCAGATGAAATTGCCAAAGAAGCCAACGAACGACGACAGCAGATACCAAACCAGCTTTTTCAAAAATAATAACAAAGAGCTGTACAATCATTAACTGAACATAGCCTATTTCTTAGCTCCCCAGTAAAATTTACAGAAGTGGAAGAAACAATTAAAAATGTAAAAAATGGCAAGGCTGTTGGAATAAATGGGATCTACCCTGACAAGATAACCCATCTTGGCCAAAAAGCAATTAATTGGTTGGCGAGCACAATAACAGACATTGTGGAGGATGGAACATATCCACAAAGATAAGAAAAAGGGTGAAAAAAAAATCATTGCAGTCATAAAACCAGACAAACAAACCACTGGATCGTACAGCTATAGACAAATATCGCTTCTATACAAGCTGGTGGAAAGAATCATACTCCAAAGGATAACCCCATATGTAATTCCTTTCATATCAGTACAAAAATCAGGTTTTAGACCACGAAGAGGTACAACTAAACAGATCCTAGGAATTACTTCCTATATTAAATCAGGCCTTGAAAAACAGCTGAAGACAGGTGCACTCCTTAATTACCCATCAGCAGCTTACGACACTGTATGGACAGGTGAATTGATGTTTAAATGAGCAAAAATGGTTTCTTGCAAAAAGGCACTGAGCCTCAAGACAGTTTCATGCCCTCCTAGGTAGAGGGAGAAGCAAAACAATGGAAATTAAGAATGGGGTACCTCATGGTTCATACATAGCACCACCTCTCTTCAACATATAAATATGATATGCCAAAGTGCCAATCATTTCACCTAGGTTATGTACTTGACTGGGCTTTGGAACATCAATCAAAAGACTGGAAAAAAATCGAAGAGGTCCTCAGTAATCATACAAAAATGTAAAGTTTATTTCGACAAATGTTGCCTCACTACGAAATCCACAGCGTTTTATCTGAATAATTACAAAGCAAAAAAACAACTGAACATTAATAACACAATAATTGCAGAAACCTCCGATAACATCCCAGACGTTGTAGGAGAAGCTCCAATAACTGCATGATTAAAATCCAAAAAAGCTCTTTAGAAATCAAGAATGAAAGATTTCAATTTGAAAACAGAATGAAGAATAATGTGGAACCGGAATCAAGAATGAAAGATTTCAATTTGAAAACAGAATGAAGAATAATGTGGAACCGGGACGTTACCAAAGGAGACGACATTATATCGGATCCAACAGAAAGAGAACCTGGTTCCATGAGTAGAAGTCGAAAGCACTGCGTCTCTGCCAATCACCTTGTAACAAGCCATGGGCGAAATTGTTGCAAACATGCATCGATAAAAATTAAGAGACTCTGATAGATGCAGGAACTACCAAGGCAGTCCTGAAACCACAGATTTAATTGTCCTTCATTGCTCAGTCATAGGTCTTGCTCGAGAATATGATACAAATTTAAAAATCAGAAGGTGACTTCAAGGAATGGACTGATAAGTTAAAAGTGGAAGTGTAGCCCTACGACACTACTACTACTACTACTACTACTACTACTACTACTACTATTACCACTACTACCACTACTACTACTATCATATCTTAATAACGTCTATTCCCACGAAGAACGTGGTTAATTGTCTCAAACTGTTCAATACAATACTCTGGTTGAAAACATTGAAAAATCAGATGAGTTCTATTCTTCATGCGTACCGGGTATGAGTAAGCACATTATGAACATTGTTGCCATTGCATTTACTCACGGCCAATACGAGGTATAATATTACACTTTTTAATATATAAACATATTGTTAACACTAACCAAATTTTATGAAAAATACTCTTTACGGAAAATTTTTGCTGGGGCACCGCTCAATAGCACCAGCCCACACTGGTCTACATACAGAAAATTTGTCAGTTCAGCATTCAGCTTTGAAGAAATAGAACAGCTTTGGGAATACAATATCTTACTGCAAACAAATTGCCGGCAACAAATATCATGTAGGAAACTACAGGAAATTAATTGTTGCTAATTCCCTACTTTCAGTTATGACATGTAGCTTGCTAAAGTTGCGGTGAATGTTAACTGACCAATCACTCTACAACATGCAGTTCCTTCAATATCTGAGCTGTTGCTCTATCCTCACCTGTCTTTGACAAAATGATCCTAGCAATGCACAATTTTGATGGTCGTTAAAGTCATTGGATTCGTCTTGCAGAGCATCTCTAATAGTCTTGTCATCCGTAAGGTCAGGTACTGTCAGGGTCACCTTTTATTCTGCAATTGCAAGATCGTTTTCTGATCTTCCAGAGGGGAAACACATCGGGAACATTTGCAGTAAGGGTACTTAGCTGCCCGTTGGAATGTTTGAAATGATCCTCTCTATTTTTCAATACAGCAACTAAACAAAGCAAATTCTCTATGGCTTACATAGTGACATTTTTCCTTGGTGCATTTTCTTTGTATCAATAATAAAAGCAGAGAAAGGGATTCTTATTTATTGTTTCGATTATTTGGTGCACTGTCGTCTTTTTTCTCTCTGAATAACGTCTTGATTCATAGATCCCGGTTTATTGATTAGCATTTTTAGGACCGTATAGGGAGCCTTTCAACAAGGAAAGCTTCCCATCGACCAAGACCTCCTTCACACACATGGAAATTTTCGATGTCAGTTTTCTTTGAAAATTCCAATGCTTTTTTTCAGACCAGCTTTAGATACGGGCGAACTTCTATTACCGATAATTAAGGCAAATTTGAACATTACCTGATAAAGATGTTCAAACGTCCCTTCTTGCAATCTTTACCGGTTAAGGTTTGTTTACACGTGCAACTCCATTGTTGCGCTGAGATAATCAGAAAAACTTCGACAAAGACATTTATGATGAATACTGCATATTTTCTCAGTTTTTAATAGCACACTATTTTACATATATACTGCCTTTCGACCACAACTCCCCGTCCTGAGAAAGTAGCATGAAAATTGTTGGTCGCAAGATAAGATACTATACTCAGTGTGAAGCTCAAGCCCTTTCTTTCTTACTGTAAAGGTATCCGTGTATTAAAAAATTAATTTGTTTTGTGGTACTGCAGCCCTTTTTAAAGGCTATCGTAGCAGTAGCACACTATTTTTCGTGAATACTTTTAAAATAAAAAATATCGAGAAAGACACAACAAATATTCTTGAAATGGCTCCCTCAAGGACGAGGACAACAGACAAAAAAAATGACAAGAGCACATACAAAATCGAGAAAAAAATCAAACAATCAATTTATTAATTGTTATGGTTTTGCGATCCTTGTGAAACGGTGGCAGAATGAACCGAGTAAAGTTATATCTTTGTATTTTACGCAATATGACACAAGGAACCATATGAATAGTAGCTAAATAGATAAATTTAATTGGTAACCTTCGGAAAAGTAAGTAATCTCATGTCCACTTTCAACTCACAATTATTTCTGTTTAACGAGCCTGATGTCATGAAATATCTTGAGATCCTCGCAATAGTCTGACTTTATGGTTCGAGTTTCTACATTTAAATAAAGAAACCTTGAGTAAACGTAAAATCAGAACTGGCAAGCAAAACTACGAGATGAATTAAATAAATCTATTTCCAATATGAATTATCAATTATTGTTAGAGCGGATTTAAAAAACCAAAACCCACATCACGGAATTTTTCTAACCCCAATCTGGTTTGTTAAAACAATTGAAACCCCTCCAGAAGTTCAACTTGCTTAGAGAAGTGAAAAGAATTGTTTTACGAACGTGAATGTTTTGGTTATCAGAAGATTTGAATTATCGAACTGTTTTAATAAGATATAATGAACCAAGTTCAAGTTAACTAGGGCTTGACTAACATTGAGTATACTGCATTGTCATTGCGAAATGTATGTCATGGTTAGTATAATATATGTGAACGTTTGGAACTGAAAAAAGAAGAAGTTAAGTCGAATCTCAACAGTAAAAAAAGTTAGAACTTTATGAAATAATTTATTGGGTAACATTTATTTTAAAAAATTTTCCTTTGTACTGAAATTGAAATTTTTAAAACATCCTAAGAGAAGGAGAGAGAGGGAGAGAGAGAGCGAGAGAGAAAAAAAAGAGAGAGAGAGAGAGAGAAATAAAGAAAGAGAGAGAGAGATAGATAGATAGAGAGAGAGAGACAGACAGACAGACACACAAAGAGACACACACACACACACACACACAGATTTGACATACATTTTTACATGTTAATGGCTTTTTCTTATTAATAATTAATAAGATAATTTATCTGAACTGTGTTATAACACTGAAATATCTACAGTTGACTAAAGTGATAAAATACGACAAACTTAGTTATCAGGAATATAACACATGTTCATTGTGTAGCATTTCATTTCATTTCAGAAAGAAAAACCATAAAGTTACGATATGAAGTTAAAACTGGAAGCATTTTAGTAGGTCTAGGTCAAAGCCAGTAAGAAATTTGATGTCGCTGTTAAACAAATTAGAGAGAGGAAGAAATCGAAAAATGAATTGATTGCATTACGGAGAGAAAATATGGAATGAAAAAGAAAAAGGTTAGACAGGGCAAGACGGAAATCTCTGAGTGAACAAGTAGAAGAACAACTTGTTGAATAGGTATAACAAAGAAGAGGAAAGGGAGTTCGAGTTTCACCAAAATAAATTATAAAAAAGCAATATTTATGTATAAAAAAATGTCAGAAGCGAAAGATGAAGGCGAGTGAAAAATTCTGTTGCAAGTAATTTATGGCTTCAAAAGTTGCACAGGAATTGCGCGTCATTAAGAAGAAAAACAACAATGTGCCAAAGGGATCCTTCAATGCTCATCGATAAACTTAATTCGTCTGTTCTTTGTGTTCGACGTTTGATTACATAACAATGCTACACACTCAACAATACCATAGCAAATGACAAAACACCTGTTTGATCAGACATGGTTTCCAACACAACTGTTGGCACTTGTAGAGTAATAACAGTTACAATAAAATCGAAGGGACATGAAAAATTTAAATAGTCTGTGTGTAAGACAGTAAAAACAGATAACACCACAATGAAACTATATATACTCTTCAAGGATGCCAAGCGAGAACCAAAGACTCTTGATGGAGAGTATAAATTGCGATCTGTGAGAAGATATTCCAAAAATGTATGGATACAACAATAATTAACATCAGATTACACTAAAACTGTTCTTGGTATATTTTGATTTGGTAGAAGATTATTGGCCTGGGCTAATAATCTTTTACCAAGTTAAAATGGAGAACAGTGTTATTGCTTCCCAAAAATGTAGAACAAATGTTGATTCCTGGCGAAATACATGTAACCAATAGACATGTCGTCGAATAAGCCATTTAAAGTTGTGTCCTTAAGTGTACCACAAATAGTTAGCTGAAAAAGGTATACCTGCAGAAATAGAAGAAAGTAACAGGATACTTGCTGCCTGGTACTCAATAACAAAGGAGCAAATAGAATATCTATTAAGTGTTGTAGGCGTAAGCTTTCTTTTGGTGAGACGGAAGATGATCTCATACATTCTTAAAAATTCTTAACTGTATGGACTAAGTGGAAGCCATGATATAGGACCTTTATCATTTCAAAAATCCTGAGTTTTTTTCTGAGCAACATTCAAGAGGTACTTCGTTAGGCGTCAGAGCTTGACGATGGGAGCACGTGTTGCTGGTACAGAAATGTTAATTTCACAAAAAAATGAAAATTTATTTAATGGAAAAACAGCATATAGTAAATCTGACACAAAGGAGGCATGTATTCATATTTTGCTTTAAACAAAAACACTGATAATGATGATAAGGATGTTGATGGTGTTGGATACGTAGATATTGAAAATCTCTCATAGGACACATTTATATATATTATTGTTATTATTATGTCTAACATATTTTTATCTCAGAATAAGATTATATTATTCTGGTCTTCATTATACTTATGGAAGCAGGTGACAGCAAGTCACCAAAGGTCCCAAAAGTCCTCTTTCCAGGTCTATAAAGACAACACTTTCCTCAAAATTCTTGCCGTTCCTAACAAAGCCGTTTTTTGCATTACCTCTATCCTGATTTTAAGACCTAATTTCTGTATATAGTCGTCAAACTTCTTTCCTACTGCACCTAGAGCACCTATGACAACAGGTATGATTAGAACCTTCTTTAAGTCCCATAAACGGGCAACCTCATCTCTCAACAGCTGGTACTTTTCAATCTTTTCAAGTTCTTTTTCACAGACCAGAGAATCACTTGGTATTGCAACATCTATAATGATGGCCTCCTTCTTTCTTTTGTCCATAACAACTATGTCAGGCCTTCTTGCTTGCACCGCTTGATCACACTGGATGTTGAAATCCCAAAGGACTTTGTGTGATTCTGTTTCAACGACACCTTCTGGCTGTTGTTGGTACCAGTTCTCAGCTCTTTCGGCTCCGGCAGCCCCACATGCTGTCCAATGGATATACCTTGCTACATTGTCATGCCGTCGCTTATATTCACGCTGAGCGAGTTTGCTGCATTCACTCACAATGTGCGAAACGCTTTCTCCTTTTTCGCCACACATTCTACAAAGTGGTGACTCAGCAGACTTATCAATATTATATTTGATGTAGTTAGTCCGAAGCGATTGTTCTTGGGCACTACATATCAGAGCTTCTGTGGGTCCTTTAAGGTCACCCTTGACAAGCCACTTCCAGGTGTTAATCTCGTCCACTCCCTTCAAGTTTTTCACAAACTGGCCATGTAATGCTTTATCTTTCCAAGTATTCTCAAGTTCCTTACTTCTGTTGTGTTTGAATTGTTTGGGTTCGATAACAGTTTCTGTGGCAATTGTTTTATGATTTACTACCTCCTTCAACATTGGTT
>RDPX01000030.1:3085320-3130145 GCA_003991215.1 Morbakka virulenta
TTATTCGATTCTCCGCTGCTCTCTTCGCTTCCTCGTACGTCCTTGTTGCACTCCACTCTTTGATGTCATCAGTCCACTTCCTACGTTGTCGTCCTCTTGATCTTTTCCCTTCTATTGCGCCCTCCAATATGACATTGGGTAGTTTACCTCCACTGCCACGGAGTAAATGGCCAGCGTATCTCATTTTCTTTTTCATGAGGTCCTTCACAAACTTTATAATTTAAAGACTGGTGAAAGGAGCAAAATTACAAAATGTAAAAACGACAGAGCATAAAGTTTGATGAGTCATGGCTTCAAGTTAAAGTTAAGGATAATACTACGAATGAATAAATTTCTTGAAGAAAAATATTGGTGTATCTCAAAGTGGAGTTTTACGGTGAGAAGATACGAGAGAAGATACGAGAGAGAATATTCAATCTAGATACTACCAGTGTGAGGTATACGAGCTTAAATTGATGTTTGGCTGCTTTATAGATGGCGAAAATGCGTTTGACAAAGCCAATCACAAAATGATCATGGAATGTTTGATTTATGTTGGCATGAGGGTAAGGATATCAAATTCATACGAAACCTTTATAGGGACCAAAGGGCATTTATAAAGCTGGAAAATAGATTTTTAATGGAAATCAAAATCAAAAGCAATGAAGAAAATGTTCTGTTCTAAGTCCCATTTGGTTCAATTTATACAAGAAACTAATATTCAGAACGATAGATAAATTAGAATGCTTCAATATCAGATATATTCACATAATTGACGATACCCAGAAGACAGTATTGCTGGAGAAAATGAAGACTATTACAGAAAATAGTAAACCAAGTTAACAAATCTGAGAATGAATAGCGAATGAGAATGAATTCCAAGAAAACATAGAATATGAACAAAACGACAAACGACCGAACAAAATTTGAAATGAAAAAAGATGGGAGCAACATTACTTAAGTCTCAAGCTTTGTATACTTGGACCAATTAAAAACTGAAAATGTGTTTGTAAAAGTGAAAGAAGCCTGATAATAGTGCAACAGTAATAATTACAAGAATAGCGATTTCAAGAGGTATTCAATAGACTGGGGAATATGTTGTGCAACAAAGATGTAGTATTGATAACATGGGAAAGAATGTGGTGTGGAGACAACCTTATTCTGCGGAGCTGAAATTCACACCTTAACTAAAAGTATGTTAAAGGAACTACACGTTTTTAAATTATAAGCTTACAGAATGTTGAGGATGTGGAAAGATAAAATATAAAATTAATAATTGTTGCTCAGAATGCGAAGTCAAAGAACATTAACTAAAACAATGAAGGAACGACATAAACAGCATCTCGGTCATTTCCACTTGTTCTTTTAATACTACTGGATGTAAAAGTAGCAGGAAAATGAGAATGACGACGACTGAGAACTTCCTAACCCACCAACATCATGAAGTACTGTAGTTTAAGCTATGACATGGCCGTAGTGATGATGATGATGATGATAGTATTTTAAATACGTCTTCAAATTCTGTACGAACCCACAACATACAACAGCAGTAAAAAAACTAGGCAGACGGCAAAACTTATTAACACTTTTGTTCCCCAACCAAAATGATTTCACCTGTACTTTTGGAAGNTCATCATCATCATCATCATCATCATGTGCCATCTTCGTATCGAAGGTTGGCCACCATGGTTCTTCATCTTATTCGATTCTCCGCTGTTCTCTTCGCTTTCTCGTACGTCCTTGTTGCACTCCACTCTTTGATGTCATCAGTCCACTTCCTACGTTGTCGTCCTCTTGATCTTTTCCCTTCTATTGCGCCCTCCAAGATTACATTGGGTAGTTTACCTCCACTGCCACGGAGTAAATGGCCAGCGTATCTCATTTTCTTTTTCATGAGGTCCTCCACAAACTTTATAATTTAAAGACTGGTGAAAGGAGCAAAATTACAAAATGTAAAAACGACAGAGCATTAAGTTTGATGAGTCATAGCTTCAAGTTAAAGTTAAGGATAATACTACGAATGAATAAATTTCTTGAAGAAAAATATTGGTGTATCTCAAAGTGGAGTTTTACGGTGAGCAGATACGAGAGAAGATACGAGAGAGAATATTCAATCTAGATACTACCAGTGTGAGGTATACGAGCTTAAATAGATGTTTGGCTGCTTTATAGATGGCGAAAATGCGTTTGACAAAGCCAATCACAAAATGATCATGGAATGTTTGATTTATGTTGGCATGAGGGTAAGGATATCAATTCATACGAAACCTTTATAGGGACCAAAGGGCATTTATAAAGCTGGAAAATAGATTTTTAAAGGAAATCAAAATCAAAAGCAACGAAGAAAATGTTCTGTTCTAAGTCCCATTTGGTTCAATTTATACAAGAAATTAATATTCAGAACGATAGATAAATTAGAATGCTTCAATATCAGATATATTTACATAATTGACGATACCCAGACGACAGTATTGCTGGAGAAAATGAAGACTATTACAGAAAATAGTAAACCAAGTTAACAAATCTGAGAATGAATAGCGAATGAGAATGAATTCTAAGAAAACATAGAACATGAACAAAACGACAAACGACCGAACAAAATTTGAAATGAAAAAAGATGGGAGCAACATTACTTAAGTCTCAAGCTTTGTATACTTTGACCAATTAAAAACTGAATATGTGTTTGTGAAAGTGAAAGAAGCCTGATAATAGTGCAACAGTAATCATTACAAGAATAGCGATTTCAAGAGGTATTCAATAGACTGGGGAATATGTTGTGCAACAAAGATGTAGTATTGATAACATGGGAAAGAATGTGGTGTGGAGACAACCTTATTCTGCGGAGCTGAAATTCACATCTTAACTAAAAGTATGTTAAAGGAACTACACGTTTTTAAATTATAAGCTTACAGAATGTTGAGGATGTGGAAAGATAAAATATAAAATTAATAATTGTTGCTCAGAATGCGAAGTCAAAGAACATTAACTAAAACAATGAAGGAACGACAAAAACAGCATCTCGGTCATTTCCACTTGTTCTTTTAATACTACTGGATGTAAAAGTAGCAGGAAAATGAGAATGACGACGACTGAGAACTTGCTAACCCACCAACATCATGAAGTACTGTAGTTTTAGCTATGACATGGCCGTAGTGATAATGATGATGATGATGTTATGATGATGATGATGATGATGATGATGATAGTATTTTAAATACGTCTTCAAATTCTGTACGAACCCACAACATACAACAGCAGTAAAAAAACTAGGCAGACGGCAAAACTTATTAACACTTTTGTTCCCCAACCAAAATTATTTCACCTGTACTTTTGGAAGGAANGGAACGACATAAACAGCATCTCGGTCATTTCCACTTGTTCTTTTAATACTACTGGATGTAAAAGTAGCAGGAAAATGAGAATGACGACGACTGAGAACTTCCTAACCCACCAACATCATGAAGTACTGTAGTTTAAGCTATGACATGGCCGTAGTGATGATGATGATGATGATAGTATTTTAAATACGTCTTCAAATTCTGTACGAACCCACAACATACAACAGCAGTAAAAAAACTAGGCAGACGGCAAAACTTATTAACACTTTTGTTCCCCAACCAAAATGATTTCACCTGTACTTTTGGAAGGAACTGATTCAACTTGAAAATTCAAATAGAAACCTGCCTTTTTTCTAATGGAGATGGTCAGATCTTTGAACCTGACTTTTACGCTATAGATGGACATGGTGAACCAAAAGCAATCGTTAAAACAAAGCGATTTTACCGCAAGTTCGCCAGGTTAACATTTTCCATTCGTTTACTGTAGGATAAGACGCTTCGTAAGTAATCGAAGCGCCATCCCAACGTTTCCATGTGCCCGGGTGTTTATTAAAAAGGAAAACAAATAAATAAGTTCACTTTTGTACGTTTACATATGAGGGCATGGGTGCTGCATCTAGGTACCACATAATACCACTCATGTAAGAGTTATTCCCAGTACTCTGCCCAAAATACTTTTTTAGCTTTAGTTGGGTAAGTATTTTACCACTACCTTCTATAGGTCATTTGCTGTAGCAAATTGTAAAAAAAACCTGCAAGATTTTAACACCTGACCACAGCGAGATACAAATACACACTTAATAGCTATTTGGTACCGGCTATGAATGCATACGAACACTGTTGGCTTATCAAGAATCCTGGTCATGGCGTCTTAAACACTACATGGTGATATTAAGCACCTGACAACACGGAAACTTAGCTGCATTACTATTCAGTTATTACCGAATATTTCGCAACCAAAAATCCTAAGGTGCTTTAAATAACTCTTTATGGCAAGATTTTTAATTTCAAAGACATTTTATAACTGAGATCAAGCAAAATGTGACATTATGTCAATGCAAAGGAATACCAAACACTTGTATATAATACACAAGATAAATTTTGCTTATCATGCCGTCGTTGAGCCAAATCCCAAGACAAAACTGACAAAAATAACATCTTAAATAGTGCAGATCAGGTTGGATTAGAAAAATTAAGGTTTGTAACACAGTTTGTTGTTGCATAACAAGTGACTTTTACATTTTCATCACCTTCCACGACCAATAAGTCGTAATTGGTTGTTTCATTAGAACATTGTTACGAACTGATTTCACTATCTTTTAATTAATTCTTAATGTTCAAAGAAAGGTCTTATGTTTCATAAGAAATTCCCAAAAGTTTTGAAATCAACGAAATACCTTAGGTAATGTAAACAATTATCACGTGATCATGGTGTAAGATATGCGATCATACGATTGTTTTTTTTATGTTTCATACGTTTAGAGTACGCAGTGTTATGGTAGGAGAAAAAAGTAGAGTTCGTAATTACTGATATTTTTAGTGTTCTATGTTTTGGTTTTTCAGTATAACCTTTCCTTTGGCCAACCGAATATCTACACAAATTTCATGTTTAGTTGACCAAGCATCTGGATTTCTCTATAATCCAAACAAACACATCACCGTAGATCTTTCCAATATATTTCCAGAGAAATAGGGAAACAGAACTTCAATTAAAAAAAAAATTTACTTATCACATATATACCTCTCAGATACAATTCTTTTAAAATCTGATTTAATTTTATGTTACATCATTCGAACACCAACTTTTATACAAGCATATCATAATTCACCTCGCTTTTCTGTCACAACAATTACAGTGGCAAAGCAGATGGAGAAATGTATAATACAATGCAAGTCTCAAGAAGACGTTTTATACGACTCTCACACTTACAGTGAAAGTTGAATATACCTATGTACATGAGATTTTTCTCCATACTACCACACAAAGCTACTGACGCAACAAATGTTGCTGAGAGCGTAGGCGCCACGAAATTATATCGCTTTTAACTATACTACAGGGTGGACAAATATTTACATTAAATAAACCTTGGACGACTAAGCGTATAATTATCATTGAACGCTAGGTAAAGCAACAACATTCAATGCCAGTGAAGCCAGTCTAACCATTTCACCAATATGCGGTTGTGTTTTGGGTCAATGTTCACCAAATACCTGCTTATACTTGGGGCCAAGACTCCTACAGTTACAAAATATTCTGTTCTGTGTCAGTTCTATGTCAATTTTGACTGTTCTTTTCCCTTTCATCGTTATAATCTTTTAAAAAACCCATACTAAAAAAACAAGTTAATATTAAAAAGCTACGACCTTATCACCATATAATTCTATGGTGATAAGGCCGAGAAGTGATAAATCTATCCCATTTACGGTATTCTTTTACATGCTTTGTTTAATACAGAAATAGACAATTTGGGCGCTATTTCTTAATAACATTCAGTTCTGTCAATAAATCAAACGTGTTTCTCTTCAACTTTGCCAGTCTCTTGAAGCAAGAATTGGTTAGTTTACACGTCTTTAAGAAACAAACATGACCTGGGGCAAGCCCTGTTATTAATTACTACATTGTTACCTCAGCCAAGGAGTTTATGTTACCGCTTGCGTTTGTCCATTTGTCTTGCTGGCTGTTGGTTTATCGGTTTGTGTACCAAGGTATTCGAAAAGTTATGAACGAATTTGGATGAAATTTTTAGGGGCTGAAGATAGTTGCACAAGAAAGAACTGAATAAATTTTGGTATTTTAATCGGGGTCACCGTCTGGATCAAGGCATTTTTTGAAAGATTCTTTATCATCATGATATAGAACATGGATTGGTGACTACAACGTTTGGTGAAAAAACAATAGGCGCGGAAATAAGGTGGTTGGCAGAGATTTGCATTTTCTGAGTGGTTTGGACATAAAACCATTTCAAATTTCTTCGTCATATGCGTCTTACACAAGAAAAAAAAGCTTTTAAAAAGTCAACATTCACCCCAATAGCTTACTGTACTGTTAACATACGGGACACACATTATCGTACTCTAGCTTTAATATTCACTTCATGCTACTGTTATCACATATGCAGCTAGGATCCGAAAAACGCAGACTTGTATATCGTATAACACAATCGACGCCGTTGAAATTTGAAAAAAAAAGGGTTCCGTTATCTTTAAAACGATTCCTAATGATTACATCAGTCTGAAATTGTCATATGCCAACGACATTTTGAGGAAAGACCAGTCTCTATGCAACATAACGAGAACAAGTACTAGCATGGCATCAGGCCAAGCAGTTGTACCTAGTCCATGTGGTCTTTGCCTCAATAGTGACGAAAACATCTCTTACAAATTCTTTTGTTGCAAATGTGTTTTTATTACTGACTGCTCAGCATCTGACAACGTTCTTCCAAGCACTGTAGTACTTTTAATCACAACATTACGGGGTAGGTAGATGCCCTAACTAAGTGGGTTTCATAGTACCCTTACTCTCTAACGGGTTAACACCCAGTTGAAAAATGTGGAGTGAAAAAGAAATATACCTATACTTATATATAATAAGGAAATAAAGATGCTAATTTACAAATAGTTTATAGAAGACAATGGTACACAACAAGATCAAATACTAAAGCAATGAACAACATGCACTTTCAACGAAAGCCAAAGTTCTACCTTGAAATATATATGACACAGGCTGAACTCGTGGGGCAGTTCCCATCACAACGTCAGTGCTTTCTATATTCTCCGGAGGAGAACTTTCACCACCACCTTCAGATACATTTGTACTCATCGAAAGGTCTGTATCAGTGTTATTATTTGCCTCATTATACACATATTTTAAACTGCTCTTACTTTCTCTTTGTGAACTGAGGCTACTTTGCAAACTTTCACGACGACTACTTCTAGCAGACACAGTGGTACTAACAACATCTGTATCCGTCATTTTAGTTATACTGCTAAATTCACATTCAAAATCATCTGTTGTTCTATGTTCCTCGATTGTACTAAAAACATTCTTTTTAACTGAGTCAGTTTGAAACGACTTATCGCACAAGTCAATCAATGTAGGCGATGTCAACTGTGCATATATGGTAACTCCGTGGCTGTCTTTTCGACTGCAATTGAATCCACTTTTACGTGCATTTTTCAAGTTCATGTTTAACACTTGGAGGTTTGTGTCACTAAGATACTTACGGCCATTATCAGAATTGTAGCTACACAATATATACAAATTGGTATCACTTAAATGTCTGAGAGGTCTAGTTTGAAATCCACCAACTGGAACTTGTAATTTATTTATCACGTTTCCATCATTTTCTTTGTCCTCTTTCAGCTCTTCGTCTTTAAGAAAAGCCGGGTCTGTGTATAACTTGGTAACAATTTCATTAATGAACGTTTTTTGTTTTCCAGTTTCTTCTGGGGTCTTTGTTTCTTCACCTTTCTTATCCTCTTGGAAATTTTGTAATGGTCTGCTGTTACTGAGGAGAGAACTAATTGTTGACTGTGATGTACGTAGTGAATGCGAATCGTCATCATCAGAACTACTGTAGCTTGACCTTCTACTGTGAATTGGAGATAATTTACACCCACCATGTGACCTCTTAGTCTCATACTTTCTTCGACGTAGCGAATGGTGCCTTGCCTTGGGTGAACTCGCCGGGCTCTCATCAGCCTCGGATTCAAATTCTTCAGTAATCTCATTTAAAATATTTGGCGAGCTAAGCGTCTTCTTGTACAACCCAGAACTGTATATAGGTCTGTTGGAACGAACCTGACTTGCAAGAGCTAACGGCGAAGTTTCCGTCGTATACGAGTTCCTGTTCTCCTGCTTAGAATCACGGCATGTACCGAGGTCTTTCTTTTCCAGGTCTGACCCTAAAGAACAGCTTAATCCCGCATCAGAAGTAAGTTCTAGATTGGAATTGCTAGGGAGTCAAGATAAAAACAAAACAAGTAAGAGTATATGGTAGGAACAGGCAATTTTGTAACAATAGGGTATCTTGGGTAGGAAAATACGAAGGGGTCAAAATGGGGCATTCATTGCAAGGGACTTTTGTGAACCAAAAGACCTGATTTGCCTATGGGCCTAAAGTTACATCGCTACGCCACTGGTTGGGTTTCCAAAGTCACAATACAACTAATCTCTTACAAGTATATAAATGTGTTTTAAATACCAAAACTGAAAGCCCAACAGAGTATTTTCTTCGCAAAATTTAATTTTAGGTATTCTGGCCATATATCGTGAGTACTGACATTATTACTGACAGAAAAATGATTGACGTGAGACTGAACTATTTCTCTGTGATGCAAATCACCTGAAGCAATTAAACACAATCCTTAATATGATAATTGGCAATCAGGTATCTGTCCATTTCGAATCATAGTGATATATGTATGAAAAAATGCTTGCCAAAAAACTTTTATAACATTGTTGTAAAACTGTCGCGCCTCGAAGCTTAATGAAAGCAGACAAAGAAAAAAACTTTTTAAAGCTTGGGTACACTTGAAAAAGCACCTGGCAATCCAGTTTCTGCATACGAGTAAAATATATTTATCTGCATTTGACTGTCTGATGAATTCTCCGCTTTTGTAACGTTTTAAGTATTATACAAAAGTTATTCTGAAGTCAATTACGAGAATAAATGTTGCGCCGACGGCTAATTTGGTGATGCGGTCAGTCAACAAACAAAATACTTCAAACAGAGGTTGCTTTATCGTCGGTGGGAGCTCAATTTTTCAGCGTTCGGTCAGAACAACACTAACGAAAAAGCTGATGCTCTACCTCATGAAAAAACATAAAGATGTCCTAGCATTTATGACCCACCACCACTTACACCTCTGACAAAGGATTCGTTTTATCTTCTGACGTATAACTGACCACCACTGTCTCATGGTTCACTTTTTCTATCACTTAACAATAGCATACTGTGTTATTAAGCCACGAAGCCTGCACTGCATGCTAATATATGAAAAAAAATCCTGACTTATGTCAAAGTTAGAAGCGGTAAAAAAGAGACATGCCTTACTTTGCGTAGTATATATCATCATATGGGTAGGAGAATCTCTCCTGCAATCGCACGTGTACAGCTGATGACCCATGGCGCCTTTTCAAAAACCTTTCTGCTAACAAAAAGTAGGTAGCAGCAATGTGGTCATATTTATCATCCTCCAATGACCTGTGAAAGAACGAGGAAAAGTAAAGGATTGCAATGGATCGACAGAACCACAATGAAAAAAAGCTGGATTCATCCGCAAAATATAATATACAAAACTATGGCATAATCTCTTTAAAAAAATTCATTTTCTCACAATTAAAAAATCTAAACCAGAAAGCAACGAAAAACGGTTAGATAAATACAGTGATCAACAAGTAGGTTTTATTTATTTTTCAAAATAAATTTAAGTTTCAAAATAACAGGAGAGGTCAAGCAGAAGCTGTATTTCATTTTGCAGGTAAATACAAAATCTGAACCCTAAAGGCATTTTATTTTACACATAACCTACTTTTTACTATAACATAAATTATAGAGTAAGAGCTAGAATATTACTTTAGCATGGATATCTTTTTGTCTAACTTCAATCCTTGAAACAAAAACATTTAGGCAAATAAATAATTTTTTTCTTAGTTAGGGAGGAAAAAAGTATTAAAAAGAGGGACGAAAAGTAAAATTAATAAAAAAAAGTAAGAAGATAACAGTAACACAGACATTGATACAAAGCAGTTTAGACTGCATATTATAAACAGTTTATATTGCATCACATTATTATTTCTTGGATTAACTAACAATATAATAATAATAATAATAATAATAATATTGTTATTATTATTATTATTCTATTATTATTATTATTCTATTCTATCCCATCATAAATATAATCTAATTAGTTTTCCAATTTATTACTTCTTAGGAAAAAGTTACTACCACAAATGTTTTGCAAGCCAAGGGCATTTGGGCTTATGCAAATCCAATTAGCACAATTTGTATACTTTTACTCAGCAAATAGAATATGGTAGGTGAAAGAATGGATAGTGGTAATGTGGAATAGTTTTTTGAGACCTAGTTTCATACATATATAGTTTAACCTTCTGGTGAAGACTAAACCACATTGGTAGTGAATAGAGTTCCATACTGACATATGTATACCATACAACAAACAGCTGCCTGGTGGATTTGGAAGAAACTAATGTACAAAACAACAGAAAATATTTCATGTCAACTACTAGTTGCTAATGGAGACATAATTTATAACTATGTGTCTAATGATTGGCAGAAGATAGATTTTGTTCTTTGTCTAAAAATTTTTTTGATGATGGATTCATCAACTTATGATTCACTTTTTCTTACTTCTTTTTCTTGTTTTTTGTCATTACCGTATTCCACTTCATTTCACGCTTTGCTGTACTCTTAGTGAGCAGTAGCAACTATTGGCAACATCTGACTTTTTCCATGGTCATTTTTATAGCATTCTCTCTTATAAATTTACAAATTATCTAAGTATCTTCATTAGGCATGTCCATTATTCTTTTGCTTATCCTTGTGACTTCATTGGCTTTTTCCAATTGGGTTAAGCCCCGTTATCAAACAGATTCTACACCTAATCTATAAATTGACAAAAAAGCAGGGTTCTCAGAATGGTCAAGGAATGCAAAGTCTTCTATAAAATCCAGATTAGTGAAAAGAAGTTTTGGGTAGTACTTTATAAGTCTTAAGTTCATGAAAAACACTTTTCCACATTCTGATCTCACAATACTTATAATCATGAAATCCAAAAAAGCATGTGCTACTTACTCACACGGATATGAAACATTAGATCATAAATGAAGTTTACTTAGGTCGGAAATATCATTGTATATTTCTGACTTAGGGGCTAGTCAAAACATCTACCTTTAAATATGGTAAGTAGACAAATTTGTTTTATGACTGCAATGTAACTATTTTTATGTAATTTGCAAGAAGGACCCGCCCATGAAAAAAAATACCTTTCCACTGAAAAATAATAAATCACTGCTCAATGAAAAGGTTCATAATACACATCTATTGTCACCAGAAAAAAAAAATGGCACTGCAAATTCAGACTTTAGTAGAGAGCATAAGTTGGACAGAAAACCAAATTAAACATGTTTTAGACTGCCTACAATTTTCTAAGGAAAATATGGTCTACTTACCATCTTCACAGAAAGGGGTGATTACATGGTAGGCCAAATTTATGACAGTTAAATTCAAAACCCATGTCAGAGTTTGAATAATCTAGATTTAACACAATGGCATGTTCTACTTTATTTTCAATGAATCCCATCCTCTAAGGTCACTTTATTGAAAGAAAATGACTTCCATGCATTAATGTGAACAAAGCATTAAACATACCCTACCAATAATCTGCTTAAGAATATAGCAGGAGCTAAGGTGTTAGAGTAGATAGCCATGGATGTCTATTGCACTTGTGAAATCCAACTGAGTACACCAAGGCCATTTACCTCCAACACATATCATTGACAAGTTGACTGAAAAATGACTTTAAAATAATGCAAAACTCACAACACTTTCAAATCAATTTTGAAAATGAAAGGAAATCATGCATGTAAAGACCTCACTAAAGAGGAGCAACTTTTAAGGATCTTTATCAAAAATTTATTTAACACAATAACTCTTAAGACAAAAGCGCTTCATTATGGTATGGTGTACCTTTTAATATCTTTCTTGGCTGCAATTTTGCCATCCTCCATTTTCTGAATTACAACCATATGAATATCTTTGCTTATGTTAAGTTCTGAAATAAGTGGTTTTGGTAATACTGTAGTAACTTCATCATGTAGCCACTTGTGTTCTGCTATGCACTCAAGTGCAATTCTTGACTGAGGGTCTCTAACCAGCATTTTGGAAATTAAGTTTTTAAGATTACAAGAAAGATGGTCTGGAAAATCATATTTGCAATCCATAATCATTGTTAGAGTTTCACTATCATTACTATGGCTGAATGGACCAGTCCCACAAACCATCATGTAAAGAATAACACCAAGACTCCAAACATCTATGTATATACAGAAGAAATAAAGTTAAAATAGTATGAAAACACATATAACAAATTAAAAAATAAAATAAATGCTGGTGTAGGGCAACAAATGAGAACAAAATAAAACCCAGCAAAGATCAACATTATAAATATATATGTAAAAAGTTACATCACTATGTCATATTTCCATTAAAATGCTAAACTATGGCTATTAATGTCATATAATTGTTATCAATTTCATATAATTGTTATCAATTTCATATAATTGTTATCAATTTCATATAATTATTTTAAAAATGCTTTAGAAGCCTGTTTTTTTTATTTTTTCATAGTTGTTTTTAAGTCTGGGGAGAAGTCTATTTTTTACATTTGTTCTTTGTCTCAGTCATGCACTCTTCCAATGCATTGAAAACAGTACTTGCTATTAACATGATGTGTTACAAGCAAGTACCATTTTCGATTGCAGTAAAATGTTTTTCACATTTCACATGATGCACAACACAAAAACCTCTGGGGCATCGTCATGTTNTATTATTGTCATATAATTGTTATCAATTTCATATAATTGTTATCAATTTCATATAATTGTTATCAATTTCATATAATTGTTATCAATTTCATATAATTGTTATCAATTTCATATAATTGTTATCAATTTCATATAATTATTTTAAAAATGCTTTAGAAGCCTGTTTTTTTTATTTTTTCATAGTTGTTTTAAGTCTGGGGAGAAGTCTATTTTTTACATTTGTTCTTTGTCTCAGTCATGCACTCTTCAAATGCATTGAAAACAGTACTTGCTATTAACATGATGTGTTACAAGCAAGTACCATTTTCGATTGCAGTAAAATGTTTTTCACATTTCACATGATGCACAACACAAAAACCTCTGGGGCATCATCATGTTTCATAATTTGTCTTGTTTATCTATTGGATTCTATACAAACCCTAAATTCTTTAGTTTAACATTTTTTCTTTGTTGGGTGTATAAAAACATCCAGCAAAGAAAAATATATAAGTAGCTATCAATAATATTTCTTAGGAAAACCCAATATACCCAAGATCCAATGGTTTTAATGTTAAACTATGTATTAAAGCTGTCTTCTTATATATGCTGGTATACATCTTAAGTCTATATTTATTGAGAACATGTTTCACCTCCACCTAATTTTAATAACAATGAAATTCTACTACTAATAATGATAGATGCTTTCATTCAACTTTGTACAGTCTTGTAACCTCAATAAACACATTTCCTTTCATTCTTTTCTGGTGTGGATTCATTAACTGATAGTAATCAATCACATAACATTTTTTTATTTGTTTAATAAAACTTAAAGGTATTGGAAATCCAAATCTTTTAAACATATGCAATATTTTTACCAACTAATTCAGTTCTTGTGTACTTTGGCAAAAATGGTATTGTTTGCATTAAACAAGGGCAAAACTCTTGCTGTACCAGAAATTTTGGTGGCAAGTTGTGTTGGGCAAGGTCTAGTCATATGACATCTGTAACTTATACACGTTCCAAGCAATGTAATTGTGATTCTATTTCAAACTAAATGTCATATAATGTCTAACTAATTATTGAAGATACTAAGATCATCTCACATTGAACATATTCATAGGTTTCAGCACCCTTTAGAAACTGACATAAAAAACTAATTAATATTAATACAAGTGCACTGAAACATATTCATATGAATGAAATCTCTTCCCCAATAATCAATAAATTTGGATTGCATCTCTGGCTGATCTAATTGAACAGTGTCTAAAATTCATCTTTTTACTGTATATAAAAAATTGCTCCATTTAATTCTTATTGATATGGTGATCAAACATACTAGTTTCGAAATGGGTGCTATGATCTACAGCCCTCTATAAATGATGGATCTGTCCTGAAGTAAAGCAGTACCAATGTCAATGTTTATATTGTTAGAACTCACCACATTTTGCAGGATCAAAGGGTACTAATGAAAAATCTGATCCCCTGACTGTGAGTTGGACACTTTACTTTGCCATCCTAGGTAAAGCACCCAACCTGGAAGTTAAATGTATTCCCATTTATGAGTCAAATACAACTTGGGGTTGATACAATATAGTTTACTGTACCAATATCAAGCTATCAGTTTGCCAAAAAGTATGTTTCTGAATGGAAGCTTCAATGACATCAGGCATTTTCAAACTGTGACTTAGCAAATTCAAAATATGTTCTACTTTTTCCAACATTTTGACTTGGCTCAATATTAATTGTGATTCAGTTTGGAGCCATTCACCTACTCATTTGTATGTTCATGGCATTTGCAATTTTTAAACTACTCTCAAGAGCTTCAGCCACTGAAAACCCTAGGAAATTTAATATCTGGTTATGCTCAGCTTTTATCTATTTGGCAGGCCTATCCCAGTGGAACAGACTTACTTGATACAAATAATTGAAGCTTTATAGGATCTCAGGGGTAAGTTAAGTGAGCACTCTTAAATTATATGCTTATTTCCTACTACCCTACTACCAATCATGGGTACTGCCCTACAGTGTAGTATTGCATTCATGTACTCCTGACCATGCCATTGTATGTCTTTCTTAATTAAATACTAACCTGTCACAAGCCTTTATCTACAACAAGGCAGATTGGTATAGTTTTTATGGCTTATGAGACATTTTTCTTGGTTTACACTGCTTTGTATGAGGTATTCTAGGGCTGCATTATAGTTTAGTGATACCATTCATAGCTTGAAGCCTTTGTCTAATAGGCATTTTCTTGTTAGTCCCTGTTTACTTTCATGATTTCCCTCACCTTGGCCAGCTACTACAGCTCACAAAAATTACTTCTTTAACTGGTGTTGCCCACAACTATTTGGAGTATCCAATGTGATGTTACGGGAAGCCAATATGTAATAAAAGGGGGTTGCAGGGAAATCAAAAAGTATTTAAGCCAAAGAAACAAGAAAGCCATAAACCATTTAGTTTTTGTGATGAAGTTTTTTTTAATCTATGACAGTATTTGGAAAAAAAACAAGTTGGTCATCTTTTATTAATAAAATGGGCTTCTTGTACTTGGATTTTCATCCAGTAACACCTTATTCTTTAGAAACTTGCTGATGTATAGTCACCAAGTACCTCACACCATGCAAAGTTTTTTACAACCACAGTGTGTTAGTAAACTTGACTCCATTGAGACTTCAAGCTCATAGAACATTCCTGTGGTCATCTTGAAAAGTTGATCCCCTGAATTCCAATGAATCTTCTATCCATTACAATTTTATAAGCAAGCCTTGCTTCCAGTACATTAAAGGGTATCATATACTGTAACAGTCTCAAAAAGGAATTGGGGGGTGGGGGTGGGGTCTTTGCCTAAACACTACTGCCGCATTAGTTGTTTTTTTCAGTGGTTAATAAGTTGTTTTGTGAAATTGTTGTAGGAGTAAAAGCTATCTGAAGAAGGCATGTCTTGTCAGGATTTTTCACAAGCATTTTTATTCTTCTCGACTGACAACTGAACTCATTCCAATTGTGACTGAGCGCGTAGAAGCCTAAACAGGTCCTGTTTATCCCAGGCAAGTGCACTTAATATTTACACTGCTGACATTGCTCTATTGACATTAAACAAACAAAATTTTTAACGATGCATTTCCCAAGACATCAACAAGGTCCCTGATGGTAGTTCACTCACTATGAAGTGATGGCTTCTTCGCGTTAAAAAAAGGTATCATTACAGCACATTTCGGCGTTCATAATTTCTTACAAATGCTTTATAGTTCTATTACCTAATTACCAAAATAATGAGATTGTAAACGTTATGTACTAAAACTTTAAGTGCAAAAATATTGGGTGGTCTTTGGTTAGTAATGCCAGAAAAGAAACAAGCAGGAAATGTTTACCTAATATAAAATGTACTAATTTTGTTTGAATAAACTAGATACCTAAGTGGAAAGCGTTCAGTACGGGTTATGTAAACAAATAAGATAAAAAAGTATTATGGGTTTTTGCCATGATATTGCAAGTGTGTCGTTAGGAGAAATCACTTCATATCCAGTGAGGGTTTCTCATCTCCTTTCACAAATGCAAGACAGCAGGCAAGGAAACAGGTGCAAGGATCTCGGTTTATCACAAAGAAGGATGTAACAATGAATTAAGATCTTCCTAATATTTTCTTTTTGTACCTTCTAACAATCACTTGGGTGACAAATATTAGACGATCATATATTTTAAGGCTAATTTTTGACATTAAATCTCTTTGGTTTCGTGTGTGGTATGTTCAATTTAAACCTGTTGGTATTACAGCGAATTACGCAAATGAAAGTAATAAAACAGTCTCAAACAATTTCTGCTGTGAAAAGACATTCGTATAAAATCTTGAACTTACCGACAGCCGGGGCGTCATAGGAATCCCCTAACAAAATTTCTGGTGCTGAATACGCTAAGGAGCCGCATGAAGTAAACAATTTTTCCCCTGGCAAAAAACTGTTAGAAAATCCGAAGTCTGTAAGTTTCGCTACATCCTGCGACTTAAAGAAAATGACGTTTTCAGGCTTCAAGTCCCGATGAACAACATGCAGCCGATGACAATAGTTGATAGCTGATACGATTTGTCTGAAGTAGTGTTTTGCCTTTTCTTCTGTGATTCCATGCCCTTCATGTTTCATGATATAGTCATACATGTCTCCACCATCACCATACTCAAGAATGAGATAAAGCTTTGTCGGTGTATCAATTACTTCATAAAGACGCACAACATTAGGATGTTGAACTAATTTCATACAGCGTACTTCTTGATATAGATGAGCTCTTGCAACATCGTCCAGTTTGGTCTTGTCGATTACCTTTACTGCTACGTTCTCACCGGTAAACACATGACGTGCCAATTTGACCACAGCGAAGTGTCCAGAACCAAGTGTACGCTCAAGATCGTAAAGACCAGCTATGTTACGATCTGATTTGGAAGAAGACCTTTGTCTCCCGGCTAAGCTCATCGTGTTTTTTACTGTACTAAGAACATATCTATTGCATCCGCTTAATGTCAAGCGATGCCCTTTCTAATCTTTTGTGAAAATGAGAAATGCTACACTTGTTGACAATCACATAACGTCCATTGTGGTCCTCCTTTAAAGGTAACAAAGGCGAGTGGTGGTGAGCAAAGAATGGAACACAGGGAGCCTGTCAATATGCTTTTTGTCAACACCGTAAATGACAGAGAGCACGACCAGCGGTCCCTACAAAGTTTTAAAAAATGGCCACTGCGGTTGAGATAAATTCTTGGACTCTCTTGAAATAAAACAGCCCCACGTTGTTACATGATCAACAGGGCGTCCAAGAAGACAACCTCCACGTGGTAACGCCTGGATGCTGACTAGTCAGGTTTTCCTGACTGGTTGGTAACGAATAGCTTTCATTTCAAGCTGTTCTTCCGTACCATGGAAGAAATCTATCTCGTCGTTCATGTGATTTCGAATCAGGTTCGTCGTCGATTTGGAGAATTTTTTTGCCTCCAGCAGCTTACACACACACACACATGACCAACAAAATTGTTACCATCAAGCAAGTGACCAAGGTAAAACATATGCGTTTGATTATTAAGTCTAATGGAAACTTTGAAAAAGATGCCAGGGGAAGAATGCCAGACAAGCCTTCATCAAGATGACCCCCATCCCAAAGAAAAAAACACCAGTCCAGAAACAAACTAAGTAGTATCAAATCATTTAGTGTACTGTTAATTTGATATGAAGAAAGAAATTTCAGATTTTAATTCATCAGGACCATCAAAGTATTGTCACGGATTAAAATAAAAGTGAACAACATTACAAAATNCACACACACACACACACATGACCAACAAAATTGTTACCATCAAGCAAGTGACCAAGGTAAAACATATGCGTTTGATTATTAAGTCTAATGGAAACTTTGAAAAAGATGCCAGGGGAAGAATGCCAGACAAGCCTTCAGCAAGATGACCCCCATCCCAAAGAAAAAAACATCAGTCCAGAAACAAACTAAGTAGTATCAAATCATTTAGTGTACTGTTAATTTGATATGAAGAAAGAAATTTCAGATTTTAATTCATCAGGACCATCAAAGTATTGTCACGGATTAAAATAAAAGTGAACAACATTACAAAATCAAGAAACTGGGGGTATAATGGACATATTACAAAGTTCATTACATCAAATATCATTGCAAAGAAAATTAAATGGAAAGTGAGATGAAGGAAGACATAGGACTGTGTGCTATGATAACATCAAAGAATGGGCTGGTATGAAGTATTCAGAAGCAGTTTGATTAGCAGAGAATCAAGTACAGAACATTACCTTCCGGTCTCGACTGGTCAAGCATCTCGGCTGTAAATCCATGGTGATAGTACACCTTACCACAAGGTAAACTAACGGGTATTAAGGACATCATTCATTTCTTTTTTACGTTTTTTTCCTCTTTGCAGATTGTTTTCCTGGTGGAAAGCAGGTCCAGTGCATGATTTTTTACCGTGTGCTGGAAACGTAGAATGGCCGCAACCTGATGGCAGAATCGACCTAGTGGCCGTCGCAAAACATGTTAAAAAACAGGACCCCAATTCCACTCCATTATTATCAACATTGTTTTGTATGTTGCTATCACAGCTGGATTGGCATCTACCAGATGTCAATGTGTGTTTTCTGCTTTGAACAGGATCGATTTCTCCCAGTATTGCTCAATGAAGATAACCAAAGAATGTGACCTTGTTTATCTCTCAAGCAAGCAAGGCTTTAATGTAAGAATCATAATCGATGGGCATAGGAAAGTACCACAATAGGTGGAGTATTCTGGGGGAAAATTTCCTTACTACGCCAATCTGACGTTGGTGTAGATACGGGTAAAATATTGAAAGACGTTGGTATACAGATCTCTTTCTTATCACAAAATTAATAAAACAAGGTTGCGTCAGAATTCCAATCATGCATAGATTAATTATTATTATTATTATTATTATTAATAAAAAGTTATTATTATTATGGATATTCTTCTTATTATTAATTACATTATCTTTTATTTTATTAATCAGTGCTACTGTACATAAACAAAGAGTTAATAGTAGTATTTACCACTTGTTTAGACCTGAAAGAACATTGCACAACCTAGGCTGCTTGAATGCAAAATCTGAAGTATTAGAAATGCTTTTCACCTTTTGTTTCTTGTAACACATTAACCTCTGACTGTACATTTAAAAAATGACTTATAAGCCATCATCGATCATTTTACTAAGGGATGATTCGTACGTAATGGTAAGGGGGTGGGGTGTCTGTCTTTTTCGTGACTAACCGTTACGAAAATTTCGAGGGGTAGGGGGGTGTCAAGCTGACTACGTTACGTAACATAAAAAAAAATTAAAAAGCACGGTTTTTAACATTTATTTATATAATATTGATAGACAGGGTGAATCATTACATTATATTGTAATAACATCTACGAGAAAACACTCTAAATTGAATAGAAAAGAAGAGAAACTGGTGCGAACTCTCATAACGCTGATTATATCTGTTGTTTTGAATAAAATTCTTTACGTTACGTAATTTTCTTTTGTTATCACAACTTTCGAATGCAAATGGAATGTTTCAATGAGATCATTGCATTGCATGTTTATTTGTGATGTGTTTGTTTCGAATTTCGAAAACATTTTACTTTAAGTAAAATCATCTCGTGTGTTTAATATAAAGTTGAATAAATTCTTTGACAACGCTGCTTGTCGCAGAAAAACAAGCATGTCTGATAAAAAATTGATATGGAAGATTTATTTGACAAATTTTTGATAGCATTTAAGCAAACTCACGCATGTGTTAATGGGAAACAAGCACAGATAGAATCTTCAAATCTATGGCGCGAAATAAAGAAAGGAAAAGACAATGTTTCAATAAAATCTGAAGCACAAAAACTCATATCACAGTGGAAAGTAAATGCAAAGAAGCCAGGTAGAGGCTCAATCATGAATTTTTTTACCAAGCCATCCTCAGCAAAGAAAGGTAAGCTATTTAACATATGTTTAGACGAGTGAGCTTCTCGTTATTTATTTTTTTTTTTACGAATGAAAATATATTTGTTCACTAAACTGCTAAATAACTTTTTTTCTCTACGGTATTTTCTCACTCATCTGTATTATTCATTGTGCTGTTGCCGCGTTCAAAAAGGCCTGGTTTGCAAGGCAAACATTTATTATAACGCCATCAGTATATTCCTGAAAGTTCTAAATATACTACTTATTGCCCTGGTATTTTTTCCTCGAAAGTTAAATTTTATAAATATTAAAATTTAAAACAAACAGTTTTTTTTATTGAAAAGTAAAAGCATAATCAATCGGCGTGTAGCTTTTACTTTTTATAAAAAAACCGTTTGTTCTTAATTTTAATACTTATAACTTACTTTGGCAAATTACTAATAATCAAAGTTAACTTTGATTTCAGGAAATATATCATCGGCATCGTCTGATGTTGAAATTGTTGCCGAAGTCTCTTCTCCTCCTCCTCCGTCACAAGAAATCACTGCTTCGACTGATGCACTTCCCTCGTCACAACAACTCACCGTGGCAAATGATCCAGCTCCTAAGCCCAGACTAACTCCAAAACAGGACGAATTAACCAAAAAAATTGATATTGAAAATGGGATATTAGTGTCACTTTATCGAAAACGAGACTTAGGACAAGACTCTGAAAGTGACCGTAAAGAAATTTCAACTAGGAAAGCAGCACGGGAACAACTAAAGAAAGAGTTGAAAGAAACTATTCAAAACGCATCTCGACAGAAAAAGCTACGCGATAACAGGAAACGTAAACTCGAAAGCTTGGATGAAACAACGCGTGAAAAGCTGATGGGCAAGGCTACTTCTGATTTGGGTCGACCGGAGAAGTGTGATAAGTCGGAATTGATCAAAGTTATCAGTCGTATAGCGATCTCAGGTTCCGCAGCCCATGACCGACGTCGTAACGAAGTGATTCGAACAGTCAAGACACTAGATCAGTTAACAGAAGCGTTGAATCGCGAAGGGTTCGAGTTGAAACGCTCTTCTGTGTATCTTCATTTGTTGCCCCGAAACCATAGAACAATTGAAGGAAAAAGGCACGTAAACACTGCGCCTGTTAAACTTTACAAAGCTCAAAATTCAAAGCATGCTTCGCATCCATCGAAGAAATTTGCTCAGGCGACAATCAGATCACTAGAAGAGCTAGCTGCAATTTTGGGTCCTGCAGAGGTGACATTTCATTCACAGGATGATAAAGCAAAAGTCCCTATTGGACTAACTGCTGCAAACAAGCAAGCACCCATGGTCATGCACATGGAGTACCAAGTCATGTTACCTGATCATGATTTTGTTGTAGCTCCTAAACATAAGCTGATACCTTCGGTCATTGGCGATATGAAGGTTGTCAGAAGCAAAGATCTAAAGAATGATGCAGTCACCTATTCAGGCGCTACATACATAGGTATTAGAAGTGCAAAGCATTCAGGATCATCTGCATTCGCTCATCTTCAAGATATGAAACGGGTACGCTCTTTACCCGAATTCGCATCGAGTTTTCAAACTGAAAATAACGAAGAGAAAAAGGTAATGATAGTTACAGTTGATGGCGGTCCTGATGAAAATCCAAGGTATGAAAATACTATAAACTGTTCAATTGAGTATTTTGCTGAAAATGACCTGGATGCGCTTTTTGTAGCAACAAATGCTCCCGGGCGAAGTGCATTCAATCGTGTTGAGCGGAGGATGGTTAAACTTAGCAAAGAATTAATTGGTGTTATCCTGGATCATGATAAATTCGGTAACCATCTTGATGCGAAGGGTGTGACGGTTGACAAAGAGCTTGAAATGAAAAACTTTGAATTCGCCGGATGCACGCTAGCTGAAATCTGGTCGGGCCTTGTGATAGATGGTAACCCTGTAGTTGCGGAGTTTATAAAAGACGAAGCACCTGCTGTTATGGTAACAAAGTCAGAAGAGTGGAAAGCAAGTCATATGCGACAGTCGCAATATTTTTTGCAAATTGTAAAATGTTTAGATGAAAACTGTTGCTCGAGTTTTCGATCATCATACTTGAAAGTTGTCCCTCAAAGATTTTTGCCACCACCTATACCCATTGTTCACACCTTGAACGGAATTGAATGGGCAAAAGATGACAAAGATGCTACCTACTTGTCGCTGTTTCAGAATATTTCGATGCAAAACACCTTGAAACCCGATCGAGCTGCAAAAAAATTTCCTAAAGGAATACCATATGATTATTCCTGTCCATCTGTAAAGCAAGATGTGATTAAAAGGCGAGTGTGTTCCAAGTGTGGTTTATACTTTTCGTCCCTTAAAGCAAAGTCAATTCATGGAGGTATTTGCAGAATAAACGAGGGGCCTACTCAAAATGAAACCGAGCGAGTGCGACCATTACGAATTGCTGCCCGTCGGCAACGGGAACTGTTGTGTGTAATGGCCTTTCAAGAAATGGAGTGGGTTGCGATGGACGACATTGATAGTGAAGCTCTTGAAAATTCAGAAAATGTGGATGAGGCAGAAAATGACTTTGGTACTCCAATAATTGACACAAACGATATAGAGCCAATCTGGTCTGACGCAACTGAAGACTGAGTTTTTTTTGTACTTTTTTTGCGTTTTATTTACTGATCTGACCTGTTGAACTTGGTTGCATTGTTTTGTTCTAGTTTATTTGTTTAATATTAAACAAAAGTTATATTGTTGTGTTAAAAGAGTGTCATTAATGATCCATTTAGTACCATATATCTATCCTGCACTATGCTGTAATTTTCCTTATTTTAGGGGGGTGTCCACGTAAAAAACGTTACGTAACAAAGAGGGAGGTATCAGCTGAAGCGTGACATGCCGTTACATGAGGGGGTGGGGGTTAAAATGTCCTTATTTTGCGTCACGTACTTTTTGAATGACCCCTAATGGTTGTAAACTGTTGGATCCCACGATCGATCTTTGTAAAATGATCATTTGCAAAGCAACTTCTAGTAAGCTACACAGACAACTTATTATTACCATAGAACATTTTACTGTAAAAGGTGCTTTACAGTTCCTCTGTTTTGTCTCCACCGTATCTTTAGATGCAGGCATAGATGAGGAACGTGGGTGGAGGCTGAGTACATTCATTACTTATTCTGATTCTTCAGGCTGTATTAAGGGAAACCGTGAAAAAGAAAAAGGGCTATCAAAAGTAAGACTAAATGCTAAGGATGCAAATTAAAGGTGATAACACCTTTACTGTATGGGTGTATGACAGGGGCATCCACACCACCTATACAGTAAAGTGAGAGGGGATATTCTAGTGACTGAGAAGGAACCAACCTAGTTGGGTCCTTCTTCGTCACTACAATATTCCCTCTATCCCCTCGACAAATCAGAAAATTTATCAAATTTTCACTCTTTAGATCTGCTAAAATTGCATTTATTACACTAACGTAGTGTATTTTTATTCAAAGAAAAGTAAATTAAATCAGTAAAATGTGATCATTAAGAAAATAGGTTCAGAAGAATGGCCCCACTGGCCCCTCAGTGTCAATGGACACTCTATCAAAAGAACACTTTATTTTCAGAACATAAGAAAAATGAATATTTTTTTACAAAAATGGGTTTTACAATGTATATAATTTGGAAACAAAATGTTGCAAATACAGATCTGTATCTGTATCTGTATAAGTACGTCTTATATGTCCAGTTATGGCACTTAAAAAGACGGGTNTAAATCAGTAAAATGTGATCATTAAGAAAATAGGTTCAGAAGAATGGCCCCACTGGCCCCTCAGTGTCAATGGACACTCTATCAAAAGAACACTTTATTTTCAGAACATAAGAAAAATGAATATTTTTTTACAAAAATGGGTTTTACAATGTATATAATTTGGAAACAAAATGTTGCAAATACAGATCTGTATCTGTATCTGTATAAGTACGTCTTATATGTCCAGTTATGGCACTTAAAAAGACGGGTAGATATCCTGCATAAGTAACAAATACCATCGATAAGATGCTGATGAGGTCCCAATCACCGTAGGCTGACTATTTAGTTCATAAGCGTGAAGACAGATTGTCTGATAAAGCGGTTCTATTTTCATTTCGAGCTTTTCAAGAGGTACAAGGACTCTATAGAGGTAAACTTTATGCATTGTAACATAACCACTTACTCTTTGTATCAAGTTGTAGAAATTCTTTATTACTGACCTCAGCCTGTTTAGGACAGCACCGTCATCTCGGAAAAGAAAGGAATTCCGGGAGCAGATGAGAAACAAAAGCCAGGAAAAACTATCAATTTCAGTTGATATCCTAGAGAAATTAATTTTGCTGTCCCACTTGCAATATATGCTTTCACACACGTACTGGCCTAACCAGGCACGGAAGCATCCACCAGGGGAAAAGAAGTAAAGACAAAAACAAATAATATAGCTGCCATCATTGACACCAGTAGACAAATATTTGAAAAACAAGTTAATATATATTTTTCCATTGAAATAATGGTTGTTACTATTTATGCCTTACTACAATTAAAGATGTCTATTACAATATTAACGACAAGTGCTAATGGAAGTGCGTTTGAATGGTATCCTTACCAAGAAACATGTCTTCAGGTTCCCAATTCATATGTATCTATACGCCAAATTCATGGTCCTTTTTGTTATTAATTATAATTTTTATTGATAACAAATTTTTGTTATTTTGAAGCCGGAGAAAAATTCATGCAGTCAGTAGCTGTTGTAAAGGAAAATAATTTATTGGCCAACTATCACTCCAGTTCTTTATGAAACATCAAGTACCTACTCTATTCAGCTATCACAACAATGCCAGAGGAACTAAAGAAAATCTGCACTGCAATTATAATACAATAGTGGTTTTAAAAGTCCTTAATGTTACATAGAAGATGCCTTCCTAAAATTTATCTATTCCTCACTGACCATCATTTAACACTAAAAAATATCTTTTGTGCCAATATTCTGAAGCAGTTCATATTCAACTTTTATCATGCCATTTTTGGAGACGAAAAAAGGTTGTATGTGGTCCTAAGAGGTCCAATCACAAAAATGGGGGGTTTCTTCAAACCTTTTTGTTTTCCTCGGCCAATCATAAAAGTTGCCCGACTCTCCTGATCATCTCTTTCATTTTCTTATTAATACAAAACACTTTATCTGTGTTTGCTGATTCTGGCATGATAGTCCAGTCGAGTGCCAAAGAAAAAGTAGTATCTAGACACACAGCTAGATATATGTAACAGTTTCTTTAACTTTTCTTTACATTATCCTTCACTACTTAAGGTAACTATTCACTATTCAGTCATCTAAGGTCATGGAAGCTTTGCGGGTAGAATATTCTTTCAATGACAAGCGTCTGTATCAAAACCCTAAAATGAGGAAACACAAATCAAACGATGTGTTATCAGCAAGGAATGAAAAAGACAAAAACAAACAATCTTTTTACCATCAATCGTTTATTGGATCACTTATAAAAATCTGAAGAACTGCATGTCTTTGAAGAATTGGAATTACCAGGGGTAAAAATAATCTAAGAGTAAGAAATAAAGAATAGTACTATATGGAGTTTTTAAGAGGAACGGCAAAAATATTGGTACAAAAAAGAGTAGGATTTCATGAAGGTTATGCTCTTTAAGGGAATTATTAGTTTGTGGAAAATTAACATTCCAGGAAACGTGTTTTAATAGACGTATAATGAGTCGGCGGTTTTGTATCACTGCTTCGATCTGACCTTAAAAATATTATTTTTCAAGAAATACACTGTGTTAATTAAAAAGAAAAGGAAGGAAAGAAGGTTTAAAGTTAACACAACGGATATAAGATCACTAGTTGGTGTGGTACATGCAACAACTATTGTCAAATTACGAATAAAATAAGTGGTCATGTGCTTTTTATAATAACTTTTCAAATGACTATAACGAATTTAGAGTATTGAGAATTCCTGGATTTTTATATTAGGTTTTTTATACGTAGACAGACCTGCAGTGACATATCAAGTTCTTTTGGAAAGTGGCGATATACCAATACAGTGTTTGTTGTGTTTCCCTCTTTAGTGTGGGAAGACATATTTCTGAAAGAGTGTGAGATATACTGTTGATGTGATTGCTGTATTGTAAGAAATGGATTGTTTCTTTTATTTTGCTTGTATCGGTTTTGGTACCTATGATTGTTTTATTATCTCAATCAAAGATGTGATTTTGTGTCCAGCTGGATACAAAATCTTTAGTTCCCGCATTACTTCCCACATTATTTCCGGTTAACTGAATTTTTGCTCCCACGACAACATAAGTAATGTCAGTGCTTGAGCAGCTGTTTTAAACAAGAACATGAAAAGTTGTAAGAAGACCAATAAGCAACAGCCCTCGCAGAATTTGTCACAAGTATAATAAAATATTAATGCATCTTTCAGTTGGATGCATGGTGCATTAATTAGGTGAGTCTGACCTAAAGGAACAGGAATTATACGTGGGATGTAATTGTTAATCGTAGTAGTTAAAGAACAGACAATAATAACCAATGCTATTAAGTCCAAGATTGCCAGCACACAGAAAGAAAGCAAATGTCAGATGTAAGGAAAAGTAAACGAGACAGTATAACACATTGTCAGTGAATGTAAAATAGTAGCTCAAAGGACATCACGATGGCGTTGGAAGAAAAATAAATTGAGTTATTTGTCAAAAGAATGGAGTAGCTGTAACGGAAAGATGTTATGAGCACTCACCTGAAACAACCACCAAAAACGACAGCTGTAAGTTTCTATGGGGTTTTATTATCTGGACAGACCATGTCATACAAGAGAGAAAACCTAATGCCATGAATTTAAAAGACATGGAAAACGTACAAAAGTAACAAGACCTAGTGTCAGAACTGCAGAAAGTATGAAAAGTCATTCTTGTTATAACAGTTGTATTTAGAGCAATATACAAGAAAACTTCCAAAGGATTCTATCACCTTGGCATAGGAACACGAATTGTTGAATCGCAGAAAGTGTCATCACCTAATCCGCAAATATGCGGTGTCTTGTTGAAACCAAGTTTCAAGTCGCTATTGCTACTGACAAAGACAATATGCAAGACAATAAAAAAACTATAATAATGATAATAATAATAATAATAATAATAATAATATAACAATAATGATAATAATAATAACAATAATGAAAACAACAACAACAATAATAATAATAATAATAATAATAATAATAATAATAATAATAAAAACAAAATGTCTTTCTAGAAACAGCCAGAATCCTAAGAAAAGTATTGGAGATGAAAAGAAGTAGAAAGCCGCTTGCTAGCCCCAGGTCATTTCTTATGACTCGCCTGGTAAGAGTAATATGGTAATAAGATCAGCCAGAGCATAAGCTTCATTGTATAAATAGTAATAATAATAATAATAATNAAGACAATAAAAAAACTATAATAATGATAATAATAATAATAATAATAATAATAATAATAATATAACAATAATGATAATAATAATAACAATAATGAAAACAACAACAACAATAATAATAAAATTAATAATAATAATAAAAACAAAATGTCTTTCTAGAAACAGCCAGAATCCTAAGAAAAGTATTGGAGATGAAAAGAAGGAGAAAGCCGCTTGCTAGCCCTAGGTCATTTCTTATGACTCGCCTAGTAAGAGTAATATGGTAATAAGATCAGCCAGAGCATAAGCTTCATTGTATAAATAGTAATAATAATAATAATAATAATAATAATAGCAATAAAAATAATAGTAATAATAATGACAGTTACAGTACTAGATTTTTAATTAGTGGTAAGATATCATTTAGTGTATTGACAGTTATCAGATTAGTGGTGGGTAAAGCTGTAGTACTAAGCTGTTATTATACCACAAGAATTCATGCTGATGTGAAGTTAATCTTTAAAACTACAAATAACAAATAACAGTGTCGTTACAATTATTGGTACTTTTTACATGTATATATATATGTATATATTATATTATACCTGTGGTAACAGCTGTTAGACAGTTGTTATAATGATAGGTAACAATACTTGAAGAAGAACAGGATGATGTAGAAAAAAAACGAAATTTGTTCTTTTGAGAACTAACGATGAAGTAACGAAGTATTTTATGGATAGGATCTAAGATAGATACTCAAACAGATTAAATAAGTACAAGAAATTTATTGTAAAGAAACATAAATGAGTTGGCAATTAATTTGTAGAGTTAGGCCTAATGTAAGTGGAAGACAAAAGGCTACAAAAAGAACTCAGTGGGAAAGGAAAATAAGACGTAATTAGGTCTGATGAAGATGACTTATTATGAAAAGGGTTTAAAAGAGAGGGAAGAAGGAAGTATTGAAAAAAACAAAACTTTGAGTCATGTTGATGAGTAAGAAACAAAAAGGAAGAGTTCGGACGGAAAGAATAAAGAAAAATTAGGTCTCATAAGCCACGTACAGCCTAAGAGCTCGGACTCTTCGGAACTTTGGTTCCAGAGTTCCGGTCTTTCCGGAACGTGAAATCACCCCTCAACCATTATTGTTTCCATGCCTGCTCTGATCAGGAATGACAAGACCTCTCAGCTTCCCACCTGTGGATTAAATGGTAGCTCCATAGAATGGAAATGTAAAGGGTGAATGAACGTCTTTAGGAAATCCAAGGCCTTTAAATTACTGACCTGGTGACCACTGGGCATTAGTCTACCTCATGGGGCAAGATGACGCTCTTTAAGGGTAATTAGCAGAGTTCTGTATTTCGAAAATGTTTATTAAGGAATAAATAGGTGTGTCCCTTGCCTGGACTTATACTCCTTTTTTCCTTAATGGTTTGAATAGGCAATGACTTGTGTTTTGGTCATTCTAGCATTTTGTTCCTTTCGAGTGTTAGCGAAAAAGATTTTGACAAAAATTGCAGTGATTTTGATTGCTATATTTACGTTTTGTACCACGAATAATAACGATCAAGATAGAATTAACATATTTTGTAAAGTCAGCAAATCTCAGGTTAATTTTTATCTGTTGGCTTAACCTTTTTATTTCTTTTTTCATGTCATTTTTTACAGTTCTATACACTTACTTGGATTATTCCCTATATGGTTCTTAATCATCAAAAATATGACAGAAAAATAAAATTTACTTCAATATTTTTGGCTTCTTTTGCTTTATCCTTCAAAAAAAGGACAATTGCAAATAAAAGCAGGTTGAGGTAGAAAATACAGTTAATAAGAAAAAAATGCATTTAACTTTTACATACCTTTGGTAAGATAGCCTTCCTCTACTAAAGTTTTATATATCATATGTACTTTGTATATTTAGAAATAGGCATTTTTCTTGATCCTTAAGGCCCTGACCTTTGTTTAATAGGCTATTTTAGAGCCCAGTGTTCTTGCAAAAATTTAATATTTTGTTATAAGTGGGTAAAATATCAGAATATACTCAGACCAAAAAAGAAGCCTATTCTTCAATTCCCATAACACGCGAATACACATGTTCTTTCATTTCTTCTTCTGTTTCCTCTCTTTCTCTTCTTCGTTTTCTTCTTTAAGCTTTCATCCATTGAGTAAGGATCAGGTGCTCTGGTCATCATTTTACATCTATCTCTGTTTAAATGTGTCATCCTCTTCTGAGTGTAGCTTCTCCTTAGCCCTGAATTTCCTCAGTGCTTTCTCCGATACCTCCCTGACAAACAGATCCTTTAATGTGCTCCCTTCTTCTTTACCCATGACATGGTAAAAAGATATCATCTTAGTTTTCCTGATTTTCTCTGTTGTCTCTCACTCAACTCTCTCTTAACGTCTTCATTTCTCTTTCTGTCAGTTAAAGTTACTCTTTTAATCCACCTCAGTATGTCCCTTTTTATGCTTTCTCTCATCTGAGATGTGTTTATGGTTTTGAGTTCTGCCCTTCATTACAGCTTCCTTTTTGTAAACCGTATTGAACTGCTGCATTGTTTTGTAATATAGAAAACTAACGACCACAAAACTTATAATTTATTAATTTTGGCTCAAATTACTAATTCCCTCTCCACGATGAAGAAGTTATTTAGCACAGCAGGCATATTTCTAGAGGTTAAATAATAAACGAGTTATCTAGAATTAGAAGAACTTTGTTTAAAACGACTGAGGAATTTATGATCGCATTAAATTGGTGACAATGACCAGCAGTTATTAATGAAGCTTAAGTGAAGTCTTCTGTCACGTTTTCTGAAACTGTTGTGATTATATTATTAATTAAATACCAGAGAACCATACTAGAACATAATATTACAACAGGACTTGAAGGATGTCAGACATTATATACAAATATTCCTTCATAAAAGTATTTTCAAATTTTCAAAGAGGATCCTCAAAGTCTAAAGTGTCAATGAAAAGGTTGTCGGCAAATAAGAGAATAGGCATCAAACTTTGAATAATGTTTTTAAAATGCATAGGTAGAAGATGCAGAACAAGTGATGGTGACAACTAATATTATTGTTTTGTGGGCAGTATCCCATTACTGATTTATTACGAAAAAGCATGAACATAATAAAGCCTTGCATACTTCCTCTGTCTTTCTTTTTTTCATCTCCCCTCTAGGTTCTTTAACGGATATTATCTCAGTGCCCACCTTCACTACATTAACCCAGTTTATCTGTCTTTTGGTTCTTTTAGGATATCCTGTCGGTTACTACACCACAAGACATGACAAACGCTTCTTGAGATCCTGCAAAAAAGCTAAAGTATGCTGTGAGGGTGGTTTTCATTCAGTACGTATTGTCAAGCGGGCGACTTTTTGGGATCTATTATTTTGACTAAGCATCCGTGATATGATATTTTTGACAAATCGTACAGAGCACCCGACCTGAAAATAGATAGAATCTCATTCTACTTTTTGCTATCAATTACCTGTAAATATTAGCATCAAGGAATCACACCCCTTGAAAACCGCGTCAAGTGAACAAAAGAGCACAAATCCAAATACAACTCTTACAGGCAGATAATATTCACCTTCCTTCCTACTTACAGCAAAAAATGCTTTGTATTCAGAATCTCTTCTTAAAGTTTTTATTGTTATTTTTAATCGAAGATGAATACGGACAAATATCAAGATGATCAGGTCTCCATGCGAGACCATTTGTGTTATTTATTACATCCACATTGATTTCATTCATAACTTCTGGGGCTCCAATCAAGGCCTTCACGTTCATGGGTAAAAATTGGTCGAGTGTACATAAGCAAAAGATTGATCGTAAAAAGTTGCCGGAGATAAAAAGCACTGAATGGAGACCACCCTTTACTCTTCTTCTGCGATATTTTGACTGATTGGTAGTCGCTTTTGGAAGTCTCCCGTTTATCTTATTTCTTGCCTGGTATTCCAGTGTAGCAACTGTCTTTAATTTGTCTTTTCGGTTATGATGTGGCTTACAATCTCATAGGTATTTATTTTAATAATAGAAAAGACAGTTCAGCTTAATTAAATTGATATCTTGTCGGTTCTGTTAGAATTTAAAAAGTTTAAATAACAGAGAAGCTAATAAAAGCAAAAAACCGTTAAAAATTCTAGCCTTACAAGATTGTAAATGTGAAATAGTATCTAAGAATCCTGTTGTGGATGGTATCTACATACAAGTTCCTTAAAGCTACCAAACAACTTTTTAAACTCAAAATCAAACCTAATGTTTATTCATATGTACAACAGTAAATTATTCTAAATCGTACACCACAAAAATTAAATTAATATTTCGTAGCTCCTGAGTTAATTTTTTGTATTGCTTGCAATAAACCCGTTACCTGTTTTAATAGTATATTGACTGATTAAAATAGTTTTGCAGATTTGAGACTTATTTCTGTATAATTAATTTTAATTACTTGACATTTATGTCTTTCTTATTCATTGGGCAATTTTTATCTTTTCAAATCATAACGAAAGGTCGTTGTTTTTCTTGGTTGATCTTGTTTCGTTGAATTTCTGTCAAGTGAAAGTGAAAATCCAGTGTTATGATGTGGAGTCAACTTATTGGATCTCTGGTTAGATTGTCTCGAAATTGTTTCAGAAGTGATACTTGTTAGATAATTAATTGTATACTTTTTAAAGTTATCTTATTGTTTCTATCAATACATTTGTATAGTGTTGTGAAATCAATTTCGGTACTTGCAAAATATTTTGAATCACTCGATTGTTATGATAGGGGATTTTGGTTTCAAATAAAAATATTCATTTTGCTCCCTTCTGGTAAAATGGTTACTTAATTTAAGGTATATATTGTCATATGCGACCAAGTAATGGGGTATTACAACTTTTTCATATCAGAATAAATTGGATGGAACAATTCCATTATTAAAGGGGAAAAAACAAGGGAAAGAAATCTATTCTCTCATTCGGAAAGCTTATTATGCTTTTTCATGACATTTGATGCTTACGCGTGTGTGTGTGTGTGTAAGCTGCTGGAGACCAAGTGAGTAGGCTGCACCGGGAATATCTCTCCCAACTACAGGGGCGTCGAGGACGCACATTTCCTGGTTGGATTTTTTAAAAAAATTATCCAAATCGACGACGAACCAGATTCAAAATCACATGAACGACGAGATGCTTACGTGACTACTGTCTGCCATCTTTTCTGAAAGCTATGGAAGATATTGACCGTACAAGATCAGACACATAGTTATACAAACCAGATGCCTAACTAGAGTTGAAGCCGAAAGCTATTATAATTACCTTCCTTAAATAGCTTTTTGACATTTTTAAAAGTAATTAGAATTTCTAAGTTAGGTTCTCTGTTCCTTCAATGAATTTTGTCGACATTTTTTCTATTGGTGATATGGATTACGCGCCGTAAATCTCCTCAAAGGTTTGCTTTATTAGAAGGAATGTATAACTTATGCAACAACCTAGTCTGTTTATAAGCGGATTTGTTCACATAGTAGCTTTAGAAGACCATACTGTCTGTGTATTATAGAAAACCTTTATTTGACAACCGCAAAGAAAAGCCTAGTAGAATACAGGGGAAGAAATTCTTTCGAAATATCAATATCAGTTGAGACAATAAATCGTTATCATATATTTTTTACAAAATAATTTACAAAATTTAATTCAGTTCAAAGACAGATGGGAATTAACTCGGAAAAAGCTGTTGTTGGTTGATTTAAGGGTATTTCGACAAAAGAAATCCCTGATTATTCAACAATCAAACCCTGTTATTTAGGAATTTTCTATCTGATTCATGCATTCAAGGCTGATCATAAGAAAGAGTCCGGAAGCGAACAATAGCCTATTGCTTTTGACGACGGTCTCGCTCTCTTACGACAATGGTATGACCTTATTTGCCCTGCTGGCTGATCTCTTGATCCTGTTGCTCTCTGATGTATTGATCTGCCCTTGACAATACCTTAAAGCAATAAATTTTCCCATCGAAGCACTTTGGTATAAGTAGTTTAGCTTTAAGGGTTTATTAGATATTGGCATTGGTCAGGCATTGATTACTCTGTCTGATGCATTAAGGTACTTTTTAAAGGTTGCTCATAGCTCTTTTATAACGACAGGCATTAATGAGAAATATTGTCATTAGATGAGTAATTATTTCTAAAGATAATGTCTTGTTTTGTATTTTTCGTCTGCCATACGTACAAACCCAATTATCTTCGTTTGTATACATTTGCTTAAAGAATTTTTCATAGCAATTACTCTCTTATTTTTTAAAGAAGGAAGAAACTATTGTTTGATATATCATTGTTTTTCTAATTCATGTCATTAAAAAAACAGACTTCCAATTCAAAACTGCTTTATTAAATAATTCACTCTAAAAATGCTTACATTTTAAAAGAATGATCATCATCATTATATCCTATAACACCCAGATAAAGAGAGCGTCGATGAACAATCTCCATTCTAAAGTTAACTGCTAAAAATGTAATAACATAAAGGTTTGATTTAAAACCATGTCGTCCCATCACCTCCTCATCTCCTCTGTTCCCTTCTCTCACATGTCCATTAAAATCAGCTCCAATCACACTTCTCTCTCTTCTAGGTATCCCCAAGAATATGGTGTCCAAGTCCCTCCAAAACTTGTATTTCTCCTCCTGTGAACATCCCACCTGTGGTCCGTATGCACAAACCACATTCAGTAGTATCCCGTCCATATCTACTTTCAGGCTCATCACTCTGTCAGATATTCTCTCCACTCCCAAAACACTATCTGCATAACAGGGTTTCAGAACAATTCCTACACCATTTCTTTTGTTGTCTGTTCCATGGTATACTTGCTTGTATCTATTTCCAAGTTGCCTGGACTTATTCCCTTTCCATCTTGTTTCCTGGACGCATAGTATGTCAATCCGTCTTCTTTCCATCAGGTCTACAATTTCTCTTCCTTTTCCAGTCATTGTTCCCACATTCAATGTANTGTCAGATATTCTCTCCACTCCCAAAACACTATCTGCATAACAGGGTTTCAGAACAATTCCTACACCATTTCTTTTGTTGTCTGTTCCATGGTATACTTGCTTGTATCTATTTCCAAGTTGCCTGGACTTATTCCCTTTCCATCTTGTTTCCTGGACGCATAGTATGTCAATCCGTCTTCTTTCCATCAGGTCTACAATTTCTCTTCCTTTTCCAGTCATTGTTCCCACATTCAATGTACCTATTCTCAAGGTCATCTGACTGGTCTTCTTCTTCTTGCACTTTTCCTTCCTTTTTTTGCCTCCTCTTCTTTTCACTCTTTTCTTTCATTGTTCCGCAGTAGCATAGTTTCCGGTACCACTCTGCTGGTCAGTGGTGCTGGCGGTTTGATTTAGCGCCCCTCTTCAGTGCAACTTTTAAATTAATACTCCTCAAAATTAAAGGTCTCCAAACCATTTACAAAAAATCTGTCACTCCCTATTTTATGTTAGTCACAGTCCCTGATTACAGGTTTAGAAATTAATAATATATATTTGGAAATGTATCAGTATATTTTCTTTACACATCAGCTAAAAAAGTTCATACAAAAAGAAAAATACTAGTTATTCTCAATTCAGCATTGCCCTTGACTATCAATTTTAAGTGTCACCTTTTCCTTCGTTTTCTTTTGTGTCGGTCCAAAATCTTCCCTCCTTCTCTTGGCTTTGTTAGTCGTGTCCCTTACAGAATAAACTAAACCGTATACCTTTTCATATTTTCCTGTAAGCTTCACGTGGATGCAGGTTATTACCACTTGTTTTAAGCAGCAGTGGCTGACTGGTGGCCGAACGAATAACCCTGCAAGAGGTACCCGATTTAAGCCTCAGTCAGTCCTTGGAGGTATTAAACCAATTCTTTATCCGATATAAGTGGTATACTACGTGTGTGTACATAGAGATAAAGCTAGGAGAGAGAAAAAAACAGTCAATAAAAAGATAAACAAAAGAAAAAAGTCAAAAGTCAGTTGTCAAAAAAGAAATGTGGTTCTTTGCATTGAAGTGGCTTCCAGTCTCACTTAGGATTAACAATAAAGAAAAACAAAAAAACATGGCAGTCTAAGAATCTCAAAAGTTTAATGGATATGTTTCTTACAAACCTTGAATTCTTGTAAACACCAAGAGCATGGATGTCGTAAGTCACAACCTCCTCAGGTTTGTTCTTTTTGCAATCAATTTTCCTTCGATTGTTTGAGTCATGGCTGCAATAAAACGATGATGACCCAGCAGTAATTTTCAAACTCGATACTAAAGGAAATGTCAAACTTTTTGAGAAAGACCCTTACCATTACGAAGTCGAAATTTTCATTTGTTGTTCGAATTCATTAATTCATTCGAATAAATAAAACATAATAAAACTTTTGCGTTATGTTTAAAGTAATGGGGATAATATGGTTACTTCTACAATCGTTGATAAATAGGAATCAGAAGATTTTGTCATGCAAACTACAAGAAAAAAGGCCAGAGTATAGATGTGATTGACAGCAAATGCTGATTGAAGAAAACCAAAGCCCATCACTTTATTGAGAGGAGTGAAGTAAAGTTGCGTCTGATCAAAGGATCAGTTCAAAAGTCGTTGTTTAATAGGGCCTTTTGTCCTTCGTTGGATGGATGGACAATGTTCTTGCTATTGAGTATAACCAGAAAGTTCTTGGGTCTTATTGCTCTCAGTAACCACTTTTTTCTGAATGAGACAGTATTAGCTGTGCCTGTGTTAAAGGACCTAAAGACGAAAAAGACAGAAAGACCGATCATACCTAGAGACTTACTACATACACGTTGGCACCATATTTGCCATAGATGAAGTCGTTGAAACCGGGAAGAAATAATGATGCTTGGCTTTCTACTACTGGACTTCAGCAACTGACTGAGGCAAAAACTTTGAAGTCTATGCCATGAAATCTAAAAGTGTAATATAATTTTTTAACGTTTAAATACTTAAGATACAGGGAAAAGAAGATAAATATATTCTGTCTTTCAGAGGAGGCACCATTGCCGAAATGGATTTGAGATTCTCAGGTTGTAGCAGCAAATTTTGTCTGAGCCAAACACTAAATTGTATCACATAGACAAACATGATTTATCGGGGCCGTAGAGTTGGAAATGATGGAGGTTGGATGGATGGATGAGGAAAAAGAAATGATGGATATTATTAAAAATAATGGAAAAGAGACTGGAAATAAAACCCTGCAACAAAAAAACCTTTAAAGGTTGGACCCACTATTATTATTGTCAGATTTTCTATTTTAATTGTAAGTTAAGATCAAACACTGCCTACTACCTGTAGCCTAGGGTGAATGAAATTGGAATGAAAAGTTTTCATTATTATTAAAGTTAAGGCTTTCAGAATGAAGGGATAATACTTCTTACATATAACAGGACAATTCACAAACATTAATTTTCTTTTTCGTACTGCATGGACAAATAATAAGGCTAATCACGAACATCGATTATGAATTTTCAACATGACACCCACTGAAAGAAGACAAGACGAAAGAAAATTTCATTCATTAAACATTCATTGCTAGAACTTCACAAACATTAATTACAATTTTAACAATACACAGAAAAGGAATGGTTTGATTTAAAATGATCTGCTTTACAGAGTCAATGCGTTTCTTAGTAGATGTGCTGTACTATTTAAGACGATTTTTTCCTGGAATTTTCTCTAACAATTGTTTTGTTTCCTTTTTTATCAGGTCCAGTGCACCTGTCACAACTAGTATAGTGGTCGGTTTGAGATGTCACATTTTCTGTATCACTATTTCCAGATCTTCGTATTTGGAGAGTTTCTCAAACGTTTTGAAAGATACATTTCTATGTGACGGTACACTCAAGTCATTCTGGTCTTTGATGAAAATGTCAGATCGATTGGTCTGGACAGTGCAATCAGTGTAAATTGGGAAATCCCACAAGATCGTAAAGTTTTCTTCTTCTGTTACTGTCTCAGGATGGTGTTCGTACCAGTTACTGGTATTTGTATCAATAGCTAAGTGATACCAATACCAGTTACAGATATTGATATCGGTAGCTTGGAGTTACTTGGGAGAACCAGGTTTGAAGCTGCTAACACGGCTATTCAATGAAATACTTAATGTGGAAGAGATGCCGGAGGAGTTGCGGAAGAGTGTGTTGGTACCGGAATATAAGGTGATGCGCTAGAATGTGAGAACTACAGGGGAATCAAACTGATGTGCCACACTCTGAAGTTATGAGAGAGAGAGAGAGAGAGAGAGAGAGAGAGAGAGAGAGAGAGAGAGAGAGAGTGAGTGATGGACAAAAGACTAAGATCAGAAATAGAAATCAGGACCCAATACCACAAATGTACTGATTGCGTTACGAATCCTGCACGACAAACATCAAGATCACCACCAACAACTACACAACATTTTTATCGATCTAGATAAAGCATATGACAGAGTACCGAGAGAGGAGATATGGTGTTTTGTGGAGGTATCCTGAATCACAGAGATATATATCAGACTGGTACAAGGTATGTACAAGGACAGTATGACCAGTGCTCGAAGTGCTACAGGAAGGACGGATTACTTAAAAGTGAAGTTAGGCCTGCACCAGGGCTCGGCTTTGAGCCCTTTCCTATTTGCAGTGGTAATCGATAGACTCACCGATGGTGCAAGAAGAGATGCTCTTCAAAACATGATGTTCGTAGTCGATATTGTACTGTGTAGTGAGAAAAGAGAAGAAGTTGAATTTCAGTTGGAGAGGTGGTGTTATACCTTGGAGAGGCGAGGAATGAAAATAAGCCGGACAAAGACAGAGTACCTGGCTTTGAATGGAAGCCAGAATGATAGAATACAGCTGGGAGGGATAGAAATCCCTAAAGTGAGCAAATTTAAGTACCTGGGATCAACTCTACAAGCAAACGGAAACTATGATAGAAAAGTAAAGAGGAAAGTGCAGGCCGGTTGGGATAGTTCGAGGAAGGTAACAGGGGCACTTTGCGATAGGAAAATATCACCACGGATGAAGGCAAAAGTTTACAAGAGGGCAGTTTGCTCAGCTCTATTATATTGTCTGGAAGCCTTTGCTACCACCCAGCAACAAGGCGCGGAGCTAGAAGTGGCTAAAATGCTAATGATGAGGTGGTCACTGGGTGTGACGCGACCAGACAGAATTCCTAACGACCACATCCGAGAAACATCCCATACCAGAAGACTTATAGACAAGATTAGGGAGTCAAGACTTCGCTGGTACGGGAAGGAGGATTGCAGATTACGTAAGAAGGAGGGTACTGAGTTATGACATTCCCAGAAGAAAGTGAGGAGGGAGGCTGAGGAAAAGGTGGCAGGACGTGGTTGACAGGGATGTGGAGGCTGGTGGTGCGAGGGATGCTTATGTGACGAACAGAACAGGCTGGAGACAGCTGATCCGTTGTAGTGGCTTCTAACGGGATATAGCCAAAGAAGAAGAGGTGAATCTGCGAAGTCTTTGAGCTTTAACCTGTAACTTTTGTTTGAGTTCTTCCTTAATAATTTTTTTGTTCTTTTTTCTTTATTTTGTATATTCTCAATACTTCCCTTGCCTGCCCTGATCTTATTTCTTTGTTATTATCTAATTTCTTTAATGAAGGAATTTCTTTTCTAAAATTTTCAATTTTTTTCTCAATTTTTAATTCCCACTCGGCTTATATTTAGCATTCTTATCTCTTTTCAGTTTTACATCACATTTAAATTGTATTAGTTTTGATGTTGCATAAGTTAATTTGTTCAATGTCGTAAGGTCAGGGTCTATTTCTTCACAAAGTTGCTTTCACACAAATAAATATATTTGACGAAGATGTGATGGGGAGGTATTGCTACGGGACAAGAAACAAAGTAAGAAGGGGTGTTGTAGATTTTCCAAAGGTAGCTGAGAGGACAGCGTTTAATACCTATTTTATGAAAAGAAAACATAGAGAGTAACCTACGGAAGTGGGGAAAGGAACATGCAAGTTGACTAATAATCTATCGAAGAAGATACGTAAAGGAAGTCAGTGACTGCAAGGTCCGGACAGGAGAGTGTATAGCTGCACAACGTAAGGTGGTTGTCTTCAAGCTAAACTTCACAATCAAAAAGAGATGCAAAAGAACAGTAGAGTAAAGTGGTTGAGATTGAGGAATTCCCCAGTGGAGGGAAAGGTTCAACCACTAGCATCTAGTATTGGACCGCCCACACACAAATGCTATTAGTAACTGGTCGCAACTGACAGGAAAAAATGTAAAAAACCCCGGCTAAGACTGTCTTGGGGTTTGTGTACAGGGGGCCCAGAAGAACGACAAAGAGACGTTGTGGTAGAGTTATACAGCACAGAAAAGTATCTACAAGAAGAAATAGGCAAAGAAAATATTTGATTATTCAAGCATGAAGGATCCTTGCCCAGGTCTACAAACATTTATGATGTAACCTGCCACTGGAACCACTTACATTAATGGCTTGGATGAGATGGCATTCAAGTTTCCTTTTACCAGTTGTCCTGTCCTCTTTCGTTCCTCTTTCTTCACTCTTTCCATAACCATTTTCATCACCTCTATTGTATCACCTTTTTCATATCCTAAGAACGTGTATGTTTCTTTTTTATTTAGAACAGGTGTTTTCCTCTTTTCTTCCAGTACTGTCAATCCTTCTCCTTTTACCATTTTATTGTCTCTGAAGATCACTTCTCTGTATTTATTTGCTCCATAACATGCTCCAGTATCCATATTAGCCTTCAAGATTGTCTTATTTACTATTTTCAGATTTTTATGACTTTCCTGGTATACATTTAGGTCATCAGTGAATGGACTGAGCCATTTCCACTGGCATTAATTTTCAATCGAACGCGGCATCTTTTTATCATTACTTTCAAGAGTTCTAAAACTTTTCCCTGTATTCGCATCCATCTATACAATCTCTCCATCCAATCATCTCTGAGCATGTTGTATGCTTTTTGGTAGTCATAGAATACGAGTGCCAAGTTTCGTTTCTTTTCCCCACTTCATCCATGACCTTCCATCTGTCATCCATAGTGACATTTCCTGCCGGCTTTCGATCCATTTATTCATTTATTTCACAACTGATTTCCTAGCAATAATAAAAACGTCTTCCCCCAGTAGTTCTGCATACCATTGATACTCAGTTCTTTTTCTTTCTTGTTATTCCATACCATCCTTTCTCGTTGATTTCTAATTCATTAACCGGTGTAACCTTTTCCCCAATCTTCTGTGCTACTCTGCTCATCCATTCCTTGTAAGGTGTCACATATTCATCTTCCCTTATACCCGCCCCAAATTGCCCAAACTTCTGCAATTCTGAAATTTTTCCTTTTCTTTCTTGTTCTGATTTAATATCTACCCTGTTATTTTCTTTCTACATTTTCTTTCTCCTAGATTTTTTCTGGATTTTCTTTCTCCTGGCCAAAATTAATGAGAACCAATCTGTCCGGAGCACTGATTCTTTAAAGGCGCCAGAAACTCGCCCTTTTCCCGTTTTCCTGTTAGTTCCAAAGAGTTTTGCAACGAGAAGGCAAGAAGCTGGATGGGCAATATTGAGTCATCTTTAAACGTCGCATGTGGCTATAAGAGCTAGAGTGGCAACAGAATAGAACAAGTAGAGAGAGCTGTAGAAATGAGGATGTTGAGAAGAATCAAAGGCGTGACGCTGAGGGATAAAAAAAGAAGTACTGACATCAGGAGAGAATTGGGAGTGAGTGACTTCAACGAGAAGCTTAAGGAGAAAAGAATGATCAGCTATAAAGGAGAAGAAGAAGAAGAAGAAGAAGAAGAAGAAAAAAGAGAGGGATGTTCGAGAACAAACTTCAACCCAAAACTCCAACCCAAAAAATAGGGTGACCTGAAGTTCACCCTCAAAAAATTGAATGATTTGAGATGGAAACTGCAAAAATATTAGTCCTAAAGATTTATTTTTTTAATACTGTTTTCTTCATTCATGTGTGTGTCAGAGTTTAAAAAAAATGGCGGAAATTTGGCAAAACCTCCAAAATAGCTTAAAAATATGCCGCTTCAGAAAAAACGGGTTCGGACTAATTTCAAATTTGGCTGAATCCGTTTTTTAAACAGGTGCNACTTCAACGAGAAGCTTAAGGAGAAAAGAATGAGATGGTACGGACATATGGCGAGGAGGGAAGAAGTACACCCAGAAAAGTGACTTTGGAAAGAATAGTACTAGGAAGAAGGCCCAGAGGAAGACCAAAGAAGCGATGGGGGAAATAATGAGAAGGAGGACATGAGCTACTTCGGCATGGATCAGGAAGACGCTCTAGAAAGAGGGACATGGAGGCGGAAGACCTGGGTGGCTGACCCTGCAATGTGGAACCAACAGCTATAAAGGAGAAGAAGAAGAAGAAGAAGAAGAAAAAAGAGAGGGATGTTCGAGAACAAACTTCAACCCAAAACTCCAACCCAAAAAATAGGGTGACCTGAAGTTCACCCTCAAAAAATTGAATGATTTGAGATGGAAACTGCAAAAATATTAGTCCTAAAGATTTATTTTTTTAATACTGTTTTCTTCATTCATGTGTGTGTCAGAGTTTTAAAAAAATGGCGGAAATTTGGCAAAACCTCCAAAATAGCTTAAAAATATGCCGCTTCAGAAAAAACGGGTTCGGACTAATTTCAAATTTGGCTGAATCCGTTTTTTAAACAGGTGCCCTCTTCAGGGATCACTTATTCGAATATTTTCTTATTGCACGCTTTCCTTCTCCTATGATCGCCGAAATTCCCCAGGTACCTGAGCTTGCACCACGATTAAAATAGGAAATAGGTTATTGTCTATGAAAAAAAGGTTCACTTTCGATATCTAATTTTATTTAAATCCTACTGATGCCACATGCCAAAACTTTATGTATCTTTTTTTTTGTACTACCAGATCTGCCTTTTATTAAATGCCAATATTTCCATGCTGTCTCCTTAGTTTTGGCTTCTTTTCTTTTTAAGTCTTGCACTTATTTGACTTATTGACGCCTATAAATTAGGCAAAGATTTAGCAGATTTTCCAGTTTTCTATTTTGGCAAGCATCCAACTATGAAACAACCTTTTTCTGTCATTAGAGCATCATAACTGTCTTTTTTCTCTCTCCAACCCCTTAATGGCATTGCGAATGGTTCATGAGAGTAGCAGTGGTAATCCAGTTTCAATTTGAAATTTGATGTAAAATAAACAAAGGAATATCTGCTTGATATTATTATTTTCTGATGCAGAAGCTTTATCATGTCATGAATCATAAACTTTTTTTTGTACTCTGAGCATTTTCTGTGCTCAGAAAAATCAAAGGCGCATGACACCATAAAGCTCCTATATCTGTGGTTTCCACTGAATTCACAATGTCAGGAATGTTCATTATTTTTTGAAATTCTATACGATTAGGTTTATAACGAAGTACGTCAATACTGTGAGATGGATTGGAATGAAATTCAATAAAAGGGATGTCAAGGATATTGGATTTGCAAATGTTATCTGACAGACAGATACCTGGGTTGATAAATATATAACAACAATACTGATTGTGATACAAGTGATACCAGGAGCTCACAAGTCCAAAAAAATCTTTGTATGTTTATTTTTACAAAAGCAGGATGTAAACAGTAGTGTTCATATCAGTAAAATGAAAAAAACACACAAGATATTTGTCTTAAAGGTAACCGGCCACCAAAGTCAACATGACGGATCTTAGTTTCGTTGTCCATTTACGCAAAACAGAGTGAAGTGTTTCCGATATTTTGTTAGATTATTGTAGAGAATTGTGAAAAAACATTGATATGTAGTTCTTCCAGTGTCCGTTTTGCTTATATTTCACCGGACAGGATTTGGAGGGTTCCAGAGTTTCTGGAAACCCCCTGCCCCCCAAAAGCCATAATATGTTGATAATCTGTCTAAGAATCAAACATTATTAAAGTATTTGAAGTTTCATTTCCCCTTTTATTTTTTGTGTGTGTATATATGAATGCTGTGTATATATTTGTAAAAAACAGGAATATTTTGACGGATTTTCATGATACCCGGTTAAAACTTTGAAAAAAAAGAAAAGTTGGAACTGATCCGTCGTCCCTGATTTCAATGAAAACCCACGATTTTGTATTGAAAGCCGTTGATTGCTGTCAATTATCATCGGAATCTTCTGCAAGCGCGAATCAAGCTAATTTGTGTCTCTTTTTATTTTGAGAAAAATGAATTTCCCCATTTATCATGTCAAAGTAACAACATACTTGGAGTGGGTGGTGAGTGGGTGGCAAAGCATTTATTACTGCATAACTTTCTTTTATGTTTTGACAGTTCTTTGATGTGATAATGATAAAAACTATTGTTTTGTTACAAATTTCTGACCAGATGGTAATTGTCTCTTTGGCCAAAAAGAGTACGGATTTTACTTTTTTGCAGGTGTTTGTCTTCGTAGGTGTTTTTCTCTGATTTTGTTGCAGCCTTTTATCGATTCTACTAATGACTTCTGTGAACACCTCTCATCAAAATAGCTCAAAACGTTTATTCTGGTTCCAATGGAACTTTTGGTAGGAAATGTTTTTGAACAATAAGAAAATGAAATTAAATTTCGTTTTATTAAATAGGAGGGGCTTTTTTGTGTTTTGGTGTCACAGAGGGATCTGTGAGCAGATCTAAAAGCCTCAGCTTCAATGTGCGGTTAGGTAGGCAAGATGAAAATAATCCGTCAGCTGACCATCCACCACCAAAGAAAAAAGAACAAATTTTCAAGGATCCAGAGCTTATCCACAGACCCTGAAAGAAAGTGAAAAACTATAGTATGCCTGTAAAGAGCAGGCAATGGTCTAGAGCAAATGGTGTAAAAGAACTCTGCCTGATGACAAGAACAAAGTTGAACAGACTCTCGCGCAAATCGTTTAGCTTCCCTAACAACAGAATGAGAACCTTTTTGATTTTCAGGGCTAAGCACTAACAGCACGATCCAAATATTATTATTATTATTACCGAGTGGTTACACACCATTTATTGGTGGTTGGGTGAAAAACCCGCATTCAGCGCCCAGCAACAAGCCAGGTAAGTTGAATGCAGGCACATGTACTGCAGCCATAAGAGTGAGATAAATAGAAACCAAATCAAAATGGCAACATCACTTC
>RDPX01000030.1:3146832-3178723 GCA_003991215.1 Morbakka virulenta
AAAAATTTAATTAAAAACAACACAAAAATGAAAAAGATAGAAAAGAAAGAGAAAAAGAAGAGAAAAAGAAGAGAAAAAGAAGAGAAAAGAAGAGAAAAAGAAGAGAAAAAGAAGAGAAAAAGAAGAGAAAAAGAAGAGAAAAAGAAGAGAAAAAGAAGAGAAAAAGAAGAGAAAAAGAAGAGAAATAGAAGAGAAAAAGAAGAGAAAAAGAAGAGAAAAAGTTCTTAATTGCAACTGATAACGGACGACTGTGAAACAGGACAACAATATAAAAATAGTTTAGGCTTATAAGTGAAAAAATACCTTGAAGAAAAATAAGTTATTTGGTTCTTACCAGAAATAAAGATAGTATTGTCACTCCATGTTAGAGAGCTTATTAAATGTTCATTCTACAATATAATTACAATACTAGTGATTTAATATAAGGTATAGTGATATAAAGATATAGAAACATTTTTTAATATCCCTAAAAAAATGATGTTTGACTGAACTTGCCACAAGGCTTTTTAGAGAATGTCATTTCTTCTATTAAAAAACTAAATTTTATAGAATTGTTTACAATAGAGTATGTTCCATTACCTTGATAATGAAAACGATGAATAGATCTCATAATTTTATATAATGTAATACCAAGGTATGTAATAAATTGTCATTGGGAAGGTTTGTGGTACTTAAAAAATAATACCGAGGTTTTTGCAAACATTCTGTAACCGATTAAATAATTGCTTTAATTTCACAAATTAAAAAATGTACACAAATGTTTCTTAAGATTTAATTTTTGATGCTTAAACCTGTGTTGTTGTTTTTGTCCCTTTTTGATACCCTTTTAACCACATTTGTCATTACTATCAATTTATCTGTTTAGTTATTACTGTTGAAGTGTTTACATGTGTCTGATCTTTATTTCGTGTATATTCAATTGTCACGTATAAGAGAAGTTAGTAGTACGTGACTATGTTACTGTAATTAACAGTGGGCCCAACAATCAAGATTTTTTAAAATATGGACATTCAAAATCTACATCAATCGTATAAAGTTTCCTTCTAAATTAATTTTTAAAATTATAGAACAGTTATAACATTTTAAAAAATCAGTCTTCTTAACATCAACAAAGACCTTGAAAACGTCATTCCACATATTTCCCCCAGCCAGATATCCTAATTAGCTATACATAATCAAGAATGTAACTTTTTTCTGTTTAAATTACTTAAACTAGTGACCATATTCCAGTCCTAATGGAACGTAAAAACTTCTCTAATTAGCTATATTAATATACATACTACAGGCTGAGTAGTTAGTCATCAGATTACCATGTAAGACGTTTCTGATTTTAGGGTCAGCCAGGTAGCTGAAATATTGTGTTGAAAGGCCTGAAGCTGAAAGCATTTTCTTGAATATCTAAGAATCATTATGTATAGGAAAGAGGGTTCCTCACTTTAAATCTCTGAGATCTCTCAGTAACTGAAAGAATGAAACTTCAATCTAGAGCTTACAACGTGATAGCAGGGTCTGTATGCAAGGATCATTATCAAATCAAAAAGTTTTCAAGAACATCTTTATTGACCTTGAAAAAAAATCAGTAAATCAACAACTTACCATAAGAGAGGTTCTTGGTTCGAATCTCAGCCACTGAGTTGGAAGTACTGTGCCTAGCTGGTTTCTCTGTTATAAGTTGTTGACTACTGAGTTATTATACGTTTCAGGAGATAAAATTGGAAGAGGTAGTAACAGTAAACAAAGCTCGAACAAAAAATGAAGTAAGTAAACACCTTCACTCAAGTCGCTGTTAGCCTTGCTCGGGTTTAAATTCAGTGAAAAAGACGAAAAAATGAATCAATTTTCTACGTGTTGTCAATCATTGATTTAACCATAATGTATAATTTTCTTTTAGCTATGGATGACTTATATTTTGATATCTTATTCCTATCACTATTAAAAGAAAATTCATTTTGTCCAAAAGCTTTACTGCTGGGACTCGAGTAAACCTAGACCTCCAGAATGCAAACGCATAAATCAAATGGTTTAAATTAGAGAGAATCGGGGCAATTCACCACTTTTTGTGACTGGCTGAAGAAAACAAAGGGGGTTGAAGAGATACTGCCATTTTTTTGTGACTGTCTACCTAAAAATTACAGTTTTTCCTTATATTTATTTACCTAATGTTTATTGTCTTCCTTTAGTGTATTTTAAGTGTAGTACTTTTTCAAGGTGATGCATCAAACGAATGCTATATTTCCAGTTCACTGTTCTAATGTAATCCTTTCATTCTCTTTGCCTAATACCAAGCATACTAACATCGTCAAGGGGATCAAAAGTCCAGCCTCAGTCATCGTCGCTGAAATCCCTGGGCAACTCCGCAAGACGGCAAACATGAGACCATGGCGTAAGGAAAGAAACCTAGACCCCTCTACCTCACTATCCTTTGAGTATTGTAACCAGATGAAGCATAAAAACAAAGCAGACAAGAAAAGGAGCATAAACGGTTATCGCGGCGACAACCGTTGAATAGTCGCACCAGGTACAGAGGAGTAGGTGACTACCGGTCTCCAAGGGCCACAGGACTCCCTGGATCGTCACCCTGCAACGGTGGTCAATAAAACGGCAGTCAACACTAAAATAAGATCAAAAGTGTCCAAAATCGGAACTTGGAACGTTTAATTTGTTTTCAGCATGAAGAAAATGTCATCATGGAAATGGACAGAATGAACCTGAACTGTCTGGACAGGTTCGAGTGAGTTTATAAAGCAGGGGAACAGGAAATTCTACCCTGGTGGTCTAATTATAAACCAAAGCTTCGCGAAATAGGTACGTGTAAAGCTCAAGGGTAGGCCGTTCAACGCCAATGTCATAGTCGTGTACGCACCTAGGGCTAAATACGACGACGCAGATATCAACGAGTTTTACAATTCCCTAGAAACTCTTCTAGGGAATTGTAAAACTCGTTGATATCGTTGTACGTCGTTGTACGCCTGCTGCAAAATCCAGAAAATCAACATTCTTTTGGGAGATTTTAATGTTAAGGTCGGTTCTCAAACGTAAGGCAAGAAGGTTGGATGTTTCGGACTGGGTGGAAGAAACAAACGAGGTAAAAAGCTTATCAACTGGGTTTGATATGAATAACTATTCTTGAGAAACACGTGCTTCGCGGTGCCGTTGAGAAGAAGCTATGCCTGTATCCAAGCTGGTGAAAGGGCTAAAAACCAAATTGACTCTATTTTGGTTCAGTAAGGCAGTCGAAAATTCGAGGTCCTATCTCGGAGCGGACGCTAACTCGGATCTCAACCCGGATATTATGCGGTGCAAGGTGATACTCAAATCGATTTCAAAACCCAAGAAGAAACCCAGATTTATGCTCAGCTCTCTTGAAAATGCTGGAAAAATGGATGGAGGCCTTTTAACAAGTATTCGAAGCAAAAATTAAGGGGGGAACATCAAAAGGAATCTCAAAAGATGTCGAATCTCAATGACAAACCTTCCCAAGTTCAATTAGAAGCGCTGCAGAGTAAATAATCCCAAAGGAGGAGAAGATGAACCTAGCTTCAGGCTGGATGCAACAGGAGATCAAGGAACTGCTAGCTTAAAGGAATCTAGTGAAACAAGACCCAGTGCAATACAATGCAGTCAACAAACTAGAAAACAAAAAATGCACAGAAGCCAAAGAGAGCTGGCTGAAAGCAAAGTGCAAGGAACTGGAGCGTTTAAGAACAAATGCCAACAGTTCAAGAAGATCATCGAGGTAATGGGTAAGAACTCCACCCTACCGCATTAAAGCATCAAATCCAATGACAGAAATTTCCTCTACGAAAAGGACAAGGTGGCAAGGAGATGAGAGGAGTACGTCCAGGAGATTTTCTTTGGCCCTGAGCAACTGGATTCTACGGATGAAGACGTAGTTCTCAATTCTGCAGACTGGACAGAACCTCCATTCTTAAAACGAGAAATTGAATGGGCGCTAAAATGCATGAAGCATGGAGAATCACCTGATCCTGACGAGATAAATTCCGAGATCTTGCTCGCTTTGGGAGACACAGAAGTCAATCACATCGAGGTACTCAGTAGTCAGATCTACGAAGCTGGGAAAATTCTAGAAGAGATATTGCAGTCCGAATTCATAGCTCTACCAAAAGTCCCGGGTGCATTGGAGTGCTCAAATTTTAGAACAATCAGCTTAATGAGTATGGTCCTGAAAGTACTTCTGAAGATCATCCTGCAACGAATCCACCGGCAAACCCACCGAGAAATATCGGACCAACAATACGGGTTAATGAAGGAGAGAGGTACCGGGAAGGCAATTTTTGTACTGAAGATGCTGAGTAAATGCTGTATTGAATACCAAATCGAGCTCTTTCCAGGTTTCCTAATTTACATAAAAAACAATGGGCAAAGTTCGACATCAGGCATCAGGTCCTAATCAAGTTGCTAGAGGAGATAAAGTTTGACAACAAAGACCTTCATTGCATCAAGAACATTTACTCAAAAGAAAAGGCTGCGTTCAGATTACCCGAAAGAAGGGCAAAGTTGTTCCGTGTATTGAAAGGAGTTAGGCAAGGTTGCATCTTCTCTGCATATTTGTTCATCTTCCACAGCGAATTGATTCTTTGGAAGCTCCAGGACGTTGGTGAAGGAATTCCAATCAATGGTTGCTGTGTCAATAACATCCGTTTCCCGGATGATACAGTGCTTATAGCTACCTTCGAAGAAGGACTTCAGGAACTTCTCGATGTAGCGAACAAGGAAAGTCAGGGTCAAGGTTTGGAAATCAATCCCAAGAAAACCAAGACAATGGTCGTTTCGAAGAGCAAAGTTCCACTGAAATGCCAGTTGAAACAATTGAGGTCACAATTGAGCAAGTCAATTCTTTCAAGTATCTCGGAGCATTAGTCACCTCTGACAGGAGGTGTATAAAGGAAAGCAGAACAAGGGTGGTGCTAGCCAAAGAGGCATTGAACTGCATAAGAACCATCTTTGCCAATCGAAACAGTTTACTCAAAGTATTTGTTGCTCCTTTATGCATCAGAGTCATGGAAGCTTACGCTGAAAATGAGAAAAAACCTAGAGTTAGCGGAAATGTGGTTCTATCGCCACATGCTACCCATCTCTTACGTCGACCAAATTACGAATGTGGATGTCCTGGATCGAGTCAGACAGAAGCGATCATTTGAACCGACCTTTGAGCGTCGCCAAAGGCGTTTGTTGGACGTGCCATCAGGGAAGCCAAGGTAGAAGAACTAAGTTTGGCTGGCAGAGTTCCCCGGTAAGAGAGCCAGAGAGAGAAAAGCGTATGACCTTGCTCTCCAACACCCACTTTAAATGACCAACTAGAGCTCTGCTTTGAAAGGAAGCTTGTCAAAGGCTGTTTTCATGTTCATCCTTTGGTCGTCAAGGTCCACCCACGGACATGACAAACAACGAGGAGGAACATTCTCAAATCTCTCATGTAAGGATCAATGTTTAAAAATGAAACCTTATACAGTAGAATGACAAACGTAGACAAACATATCTAGTTAAATACTATCCAGTATTGCTTCAGTCCTCTTTCTGTCAATGAAACAGTCAGAAAGCTTTTAAAACCTCTCACTCTCTGTTTTGCTTTTACATTCTGTAGTCATTGTCCAAGATTCATTGCTAGGACTAACCAAACCCTTTCACTTTCTATTTTTCTACATAGTTGATATTGCAAATCTCACGTGTATTCTTAAACTAAAAGTTTATAGTAACAAAACATTAAAAAAGTTGCTGAAGTTCATTGCGTTACTGTATAGTTAAAAACTGATTTTTTTGTTCAAATATATCCCAACACTACGTTCTCGTGTTCTTCTCTTGACAACATTCTTTGTCTATTTTTTCTGTCATAATAGTTGTACCATCTCTTTTTCTGTATTCGTTGTACAGCGCCCTGCATCCCTTCCAATTTTCTTTCAGGCCAAGGTACGATACATTGGTTGTAGTTAAGGGATTAAAAAACCATCTGAGGAAAATAAAGACTTCTTTAACAAGTTCAACCTGCACTTCATCAACACCTTGCCTTATCGGTTCTTTGCCTTACTTCTTAAAATGTCAGAGACATTCTAATTGTCTTTTGGATTACTATCCCTGTTAAGATGTCCTCTTTTGCGTACATTTCATATTCCAGATATTATTTTCTTTGCTTTTCATTAACAAATGTCACCCTTGTAATTATTTGAATTAGCTTCTCTTGGACTCGAGGTACCTCTAAGCTCCAAACTTTGGAATAGCTTTTTCATTTTATGACCTAAGTTACTTCTCTTTTACAGATAAGTACCAAAGGAACATCAATTTTTCTGATCTAGCTCCCCTTAAATTGAAAATAGCCTTGTTTATGAAGCAATACCAGCAGAACGTTGATGCCCTTAATACAGAACTCTAAATATCTGTCAGTCACTTTGCACTTCCTTTAAAGGCGCAATTAATTCTGCAGTAAAGGTCCACCACCAATAAAAATATGACATCAGCCTCAACTCCATCGTTAAGCCAATATTAGTGTCTGCTTCCTACTGCTAAATAGATCTTGTAGTTACCCCTGATTCATAATCTTAATAGTTTAGCTTTTTCATAAAAACATATCTTCCTCGTTTGTTGCATGGATACCACTCCCTGTGTTTGTAGCTGGTTTTCTCTCTTCCTTAACAACTTCCATACAACATTTTCCCCTTTTCATGAGCCTAGATTCTTGCATAGCTTTCTGTGCCAAATTTTTTATGGACTTATTTTGAAGCAAAAGAAGGAGAAGTTACAACAGTCATCGCTTAACCCCATTCTTTAGAGGAGTTAGAAAAAGCTAGAATTAACTTAAATTTCAGTTAAGAAATTTTCAGCCTTCAAACCAAAAAATGGAAAAACAGAGAAATGCATAATATCTAGAGTCTTTTTACTCTTTTAAAATAAACGATCTAGCCACTACTATAAATAACGTGACAACAAATATGAAGTAAATTTTAGGGTTTTGTTTCTGTTCTTGAAAGAGTCTTTGATGGACATTTGCTTTTTACCAATCGACAACCCTTTTTGAAAAAAAAATCTTTTAATTTTGAACTTAATCTATAAATTTTGTCTCTGTCTTGATCGTCAAACTTAGTCTATGTCATAAATGTCTGTTACATGATGCACTGCTGTTTTTGTTAGTTTCTTCTTCTACACTATGTCATTTTCATTATTATCATCATCATCATTATCATATTCATCATCACTGTTATCTTTATCATTGTCATTATTTAAACCCACATTATCATCATTTGTTGTAGGTTCTTCAATTATGTCATCAAAAGTTAAAAGAGGCTCAGAGTAGACTTAAACATCGTCAACATTCTGTAAATTGTCTTGGAAAATTTCAAGGCTAGATCTGATTTTTAAACTTTTAGACATGTTTTCTCTGTAAATGCTTTGAAAAGATAAGCATCCTAATTAGCAGCTGCCGGTGGCACCTCCTCCTTCTCCTCCCCCCTCTCGCTCTAGAAATATTTATACATATATATATATAAATATATATATATATATATATATATATATATTCGTATGAACTAACAAGATACTATGACAAAATATGAAAAATTAAATATCTATTAGCTTCTTATGATTAATCCAATTTTGAAATTTCGTCATCAACAGGGCTGATTCAGACAATTCAATACATGTTGAGTTCCTTGCACGCCACCGCATACACAGTTTGGGTTACCACTCGGACCAAATTTATGCATGTAAATGGCATGTCGGCCATAGCCAGAGCGAATTCATTTTAGGAGGACCTCAAGGTGCTGGAATATAAATATAATAAAGTTAACACACACGTGTTGAGTACGACGGAACTTTATTTCTTAATCTTCGTTTCATACAACATTGTAGAACTCCTTGTAAGTTCCTAAGTTCCGTCGTACTCAACACGTGTGTGTTATCCTGTGGCGCGCTACAGTGAAAACTCTTTCCACGTTCCTGTGGGTAGCTAAAACTTTCTTATTTCTTATACATGCTTAGCACCACTTGCTCAGATGGTGACTTTACAAGCGCTGACTTTGGCCCAACTACAAACTGCTTGCGGGAACAAAAGGGTGAATAATCAATTTCCATGCATCAACGGTTCCACACCCTATAACATGACAGCTAAAACCAATCAACAGGTAATTAACCGCTGGTCAACCGGAACAGAGACCGTGACAAGCTTCCTACTTTCCACAATCAACAACAACAAGTGACCCGGCACAACAAGTCAACCGGCACAAATTATGGCCTTGACCATCTCACACGTGCCTGCCGTTACAGGTTCGTAATCAGCTTGACTGTTTTATAGATGGAAAGTGCTGGCAACAATTTTAGATGTTAGGTTAAGACGCCAGTTGCGAAAGTAGTCTCTCAGTTGATCAATGTCATGAGATAAGATTCTCTCGATGACCTGGAACTTCTTATCACTGAACATGAAGCTAATGTTGTTTGCGTGGGTTTACCTTGTCTCTTAAATCACTTGATGGTGGCATTACTTAAAATCTATCCTTACTTTATTGATTATTAATGAATTTCTCAATTTTTAGATATAGCTACCTTTCAGAATTTATTTATAAAGAAATTCAAACACAACAGCATCAACTTTTTTTATTTCTTATTGTTTTTTTTATTTGCCAAGCTAGATGAAATGAACAGATTGGTTATGCAATTAATTTTGTACCATAGAGTAGGAAAGTGTTTTTTTTNGTTCCTGTGGGTAGCTAAAACTTTCTTATTTCTTATACATGCTTAGCACCACTTGCTCAGATGGTGACTTTACAAGCGCTGATTTTGGCCCAACTACAAACTGCTTGCGGGAACAAAAGGGTGAATAATCAATTTCCATGCATCAACGGTTCCACACCCTATAACATGACAGCTAAAACCAATCAACAGGTAATTAACCGCTGGTCAACCGGAACAGAGACCGTGACAAGCTTCCTACTTTCCACAATCAACAACAACAAGTGACCCGGCACAACAAGTCAACCGGCACAAATTATGGCCTTGACCATCTCACACGTGCCTGCCGTTACAGGTTCGTAATCAGCTTGACTGTTTTATAGATGGAAAGTGCCGGCAACAATTTTAGATGTTAGGTTAAGACGCCAGTTGCGAAAGTAGTCTCTCAGTTGATCAATGTCATGAGATAAGATTCTCTCGATGACCTGAAACTTCTTATCACTGAACATGAAGCTGATGTTGTTTGCGTGGGTTTACCTTGTCTCTTAAATCACTTGATGGTGGCATTACTTAAAATCTATCCTTACTTTATTGATTATTAATGAATTTCTCAATTTTTAGATATAGCTACCTTTCAGAATTTATTTATAAAGAAATTCAAACACAACAGCATCAACTTTTTTTATTTCTTATTGTTTTTTTTATTTGCCAAGCTAGATGAAATGAACAGATTGGTTATGCAATTAATTTTGTACCATAGAGTAGGAAAGTGTTTTTTTTGTTTTAAAGATACTAACATTCCATAATTAAATATTGACGGTATCACTGGTTATGTAGTTGTCTAAAAAAAAAGAAAAAGGAAATGAATTGCTACTGAAAAGCTGTTAGAGACATGATTGGTACAAATTAAAAACAGCAACAAATGGAAGCCGGTGTAATCCGAAGGGATCATATTATCAGGGAATGCTCACTGGCTTATTCTCAAAGTTAGATTTTTTCATTTATGTTGATAATGGTTTTGTATATACTGTACTGTATAAACTCCAAAAATGTTTTCTGTTTATATTTCTGAGAAAATCGATACAAACAAAGAGGTGACTTCAGTTATGGTAAAAAAATATTGATACGCATCTGTAGCGGAAGGGTTTCAGTGCGTACCAAAAGAATTTTGAAGCTTGTCTGGAGAGAGATCTTGAAGAGCAGAATGCAAGTAGTAACTTAGGATAAGTACGCAGTATGGTAGAAAACGTCTGGGACACATGGCTAAAAGAAAATAAAGTGGCTGAAGTAAAACCATTTTCTTTTTCCATCGAGCCGACGAGCATAGTTCATATTAAGTTAAACTATGCAAAGACATTATTCTTGAAGACAGTATGAAAATGGAGTGTACCTTAAAATTAACTGAAGAGAGACAATTTATTGACATTTCAAGTGATAATTCAGAAGGTTCATGTATTTGTTTTAACAAAAAGATACATTTTCCTGTGCATATGGATACATAACACACACACACACACACACACACATATATATATATATATTTGTTATTTTGCCACATTTGAAGTACAACCTATAAACCCCAGGGCATTGAAATACTAGTGAATTATCCAGTGTTTTACTTAAGCGTCGGTTACTATATAATTCAACTGGAATCAATACCCTCACGAATGCCGTTCGTAATATAGGAATGCGTGTCAGATAAGCAATACTGTCGATACTATGCTGTTACTTCATTATATTTATTTCATGAATTTGGTGAAGTATTTCGTAATTAAAATTGTCCGGATATTTATTTTTTCAAATTTGAAAGTACCAGGTTTAGCACAGCTCTTTGGAAAATTCAAGAAAGAAAAGTTTGATGTGAATTTTAAAGTGTCTAGATAAACTTTAAAGATGATTACAATGTGTATGGATAGCTATAACAAGCACAGATGATTATTATGTGTTGAGGTATTATTAACATGAGTAGATGATTATAATGTGTGTAAATGATTATAACAAGCACAGATGATTATTATGTGTTGAGATATTATTAACATGAGTAGATGATTATAATGTGTGTAAATGATTATAACAAGCATAGATGATTATTATGTGTTGAGATATTATTAACATGAGTAGATGATTATAATGTGTGTAAATTATTATAACAAGCATAGATGATTATTATGTGTTGAGGTATTATTAACATGAGTAGATGATTATAATGTGTGTAAATGATTATAACAAGCATAGATGATTATTATGTGTTGAGATATTATTAACATGAGTAGATGATTATAATGTGTGTAAATGATTATAACAAGCATAGATGATTATTATGTGTTGAGATATTATTAACATGAGTAGATGATTATAATGTGTGTAAATGATTATAACAAGCATAGATGATTATTATGTGTTGAGATATTATTAACATGAGTAGATGATTATAATGTGTGTAAATGATTATGACAAGCATAGATGATTATTATGTGTGTATGTGGGAATAATAAATGTAGATTATTTTAATGGATGTAGATGCTGATATTGTGTGTAGACACTTAAGAATACTTATTAGAACGATTCAAGTGTTTTGTACTTTTTTAGAAGAAACTAAAGTCTTAATTTGATGCCAAATAGAATTCTTATGTCATTTTCTTGTGACTAATTTTGCCTGTATAGGTAGCAATTATTGTAAATAGTTCACCACCTCCCACCCCACTCTCTCCCAAGTTATAAGCAAATATCACTGTTTTTTAAAATAATATTTATTTAGATTTAGATTGGTGACTTTAGACATTCATTCATTTGTTATGTTCACCTTCGGTAGCTCTCACAGTTACATGGGTCAGTTCTTTTCAAAGTTCTCTCTTTTGAGTAGCATTTTTTATTTAGATACACATCATACTGATATTAAATACGGTTTGGCAAAAATCGTTCATACTTTTGTTTTACTTACCCTGAACCATTACCTCCCGACAGACATAATTTAGAAAGACTATTGTGAGAACATTTTATTAATAGTCAAACAGTTGCAAAAGTTTATTTTTGATTATGCACATAGGTAAAATTAATTTCGTAGCATGGAATTGGTATATATCCTGATGTTCTCTAGACATTTGTGATTTGTATACCTTTGACATGAACGTTTCTAAAATCTGAATTTCACTTCTTAAAGATGAGGTACAGTTGAAATTTTGAGGACATAAATGACGACAGGAAGGGTGTATGTGACTTTGTATTTGATAAGAAGTGGCAGCAGTCTGGAAGTCAAAATTTTGTTTAAAAAGCTGCCCATTCAAAGGCTGTTCTGTTACTAACAATAACAGCATCCTTGTCTGTACCTTTCAGTTTTACACAAAGGAATATTGAAAATTACACTATTTCCACTCATTTGCACGTTAAAGCTCATTTAGATTTTTGTAGCTTGTTGATAAGAATATCCTAACCTGGCACTGTCCACAGGTTTCTAACATCTTTCAGAATGATTCCCATAAAAATGTCTGTTTCAGAATGTTTTTGGGGCTTGACATCGTGGACAAAAAAATCCCAACGCAATTCCTTTATCCTTATTTTATACAAAGACCCTAAAGGCCCCCTAAAAAACTAAAGCAATTTCTTTAAAGAACGCAGTTCCCTCAGATAATGGTCATATTACGCAACATTCTCATCCTCCTAAAAAATAATGCTATTTCTTCATCCTCCCTAATGATGTAACACAACATAGCCGCCAACTTTGTCCAATTTCAGTCCAATTTTACTCCAGTTTTAGTCCACTTTTACTCCAATTTTGGTCTAATTTTGGTCCAGTTCTAGTCCATTTCAGGCGGCAGGCATATTGGCCTTATCTTTTAGCCTTGATGCAAATATGGACACGTACACAAATGAATTTTTTAAGAAGTTGGTATCATATTAAGTTGGGAGAAAATTATGCAGTATGTTGGTTGACAGGATGAATAAGAAATTCTATTGGGAGCTTATTTTAGTTGTCTGAGCAAGTTAAAAGTTAAAAAAAGAAGGATGAAAATTTTGATATGACGAAACAAATGTGGCAATGAAAAAAGTTGGGTACTGGGAATTTATGGATGAAACATCGTGTAGAACATAAAGACTTTCAGGAAAGAAATAAGCCAAAGTATATTTTAGTATCAAGGCCAAAAGCAGAAGTTTCAAGTACGCAGTAGAACATTTTTGCAACTATTTCCATAACGCTTATTAGTGATACTGAAAAAATCATAATTGTGAACCTTTCTGTGAAGATTACTTGCTGAGATGGATTAATTTGTAAGAACGTTTTTCTGAGCCGGGATTGTCTCGTTGGCTTTCTTTGTAAATGACGTCCTCCAGATGGAATCCGTTAAGATAAGCTTCCATGCGTCAGAATTGAAAAGAGAAAACCCTGATTTATGAAAGAAATTATCAAATAAAAGCAGTTGAAAATATCGCATAATCACCACAGCAGTGAATTCAGAGCTGGTTTTCTATTTTTACGCATAATACCTTTTGAGCTACTACAAAATAAGGATATTTCATATGAAAGCAAAATGTGGACTTTTATCGTCTTACAATGAAATTTTGAACTGCAGGAAGATTCTAGTATATCAACATTAAGCAACTCACCCACTACAATTTAAATAATTCTCGCAAAGCTTTTTTGAAGTTCGTAAGAAAAGGTTATTTTCTATACCAGTCTCCTTAAGTCTAGACTGCGTTTTTTCAGCTTCGTTAACACTGATAAATTGATCATTTCAGTGTAATTGAACTAAAATCACGTAAATATTTTCCATTTGTACTTAGTAAGAGCACTTTTTCATATGTTGTAACAAGAAATTTCATCGTCATTGTTACAAAATACTGTCTTCAAGATGTAAATTTTTGGAAATAATTTTTAAAACTTGTATTCTTTTTTGAACTAAAACTATAGATATCTAATTTAATCCATAATATATGACATACTATGAGTATCGGAATTAAATCGATGTTTCTTTAGGTTAAAAACTTTTTCGCGGGCATTCGACTGGTCAAAGGGTCAGAATAAGAAACAAAAGTCAAACCAGTTTTTATCAATACAGTAAACAAAGAGAGGATCGAAAAATCCTGTCACTTTTTATGATTGGCTGAAGAAAACCAAATCGATATGATTATTGCCTGACACTTTTTCTGACTTGCTGCCTAAAACTACATATATTGAAGATCGTAAACAAAATTTTTAGTCTACAGAGAGGTGGTGATGACACTTGAATGTGAATTGCTCCTTAAAAGGTAGACCTGGCTTTGTCAATTATTTTGAACACTTTTAGCTCGAAATTTTTACTGGATTTGCCGTTCAGTACTGGATGCAGTAGTATGGCCGACTCACAATTAACAATTTTCTGTACACTCTTGCACTGCAATCCTGGCTAAACTCGATTAATACAAAGGAGTTTTTTTTGTAAACAACAGGTTTGTGTTGTTGCATTCAAAGGATTAATCTTAATAGCGTATGGTGTACATACTTGACATCACACCGGCACTTAAAATTACAAACAACCATACTAAGATTTGTGCCAGACAAAAGGTTGCCTTCAGATGAAGGAAGAATTTTTCACAAAGTGAGAATTACTGTAGGTGCAGTAACATGATAGCATTCGGAAACTACCCTGACAATTTGATTTTCAAATGTAGTGGAAACCAGCTTTATCCAATGTAGTTTAAAGTATATAGATTACTTTCGGGGCCCTTGTTTAACAGGATTATGGAAGCTGGACAATTTATACTCGATAATTTTGTCAAATACATTGTTAGGTTAACCATTANACAACAGGTTTGTGTTGTTGCATTCAAAGGATTAATCTTAATAGCGTATGGTGTACATACTTGACATCACACCGGCACTTAAAATTACAAACAACCATACTAAGATTTGTGCCAGACAAAAGGTTGCCTTCAGATGAAGGAAGAATTTTTCACAAAGTGAGAATTACTGTAGGTGCAGTAACATGATAGCATTCGGAAACTACCCTGACAATTTGATTTTCAAATGTAGTGGAAACCAGCTTTATCCAATGTAGTTTAAAGTATATAGATTACTTTTGGGGGCCTTGTTTAACAGGATTATGAAATACGTTGTTAGGGTAACCATTACTCTACAGAATGTGTTTAATTTTATCTATTTCTCCTGACATGTGATGTATAAATATTAAGTAACAGTGCCTAGTTGTTGCACATGTCTATAGGGCAACTAGAGAATGCCAAACAATTAAATAAAGATTTCAATGAATTCCATAACTAGCACAGTAAGGAAGAAAGTCAGAATGCTAAAAGGAACAAGTATATTATTATAAACAGATTGTAAGTTTTGGTTTTTAATTACTTGTAAAGATGCAAAAGTGGTGGGCACGGTTCAGAAGTTAAACACTGATATCACATCTATCTTTTTACAAAATAACTTATTTATTAGATCTAGTCATTTTTCTTTTTAATTCCCGCATGTCACTAATAAGTACAGGCTGTATAGGAGCAATTTCTTTAACTGATAAAATACTAAAGTACTTCTCTTCCCACTTTTTCAAATCAGTTATAATGGTAATAAGAGTATAGCTGTCTTGACAAAGTGAAAAATTTATGAAATTAATTTTTTATAAAAATAGTCAAAGTAAAAAAATGTAATAAAGTAGCGAGACCAAGTCATTTAACCTGCTGTTCATTCCAACTGGGGCTTTTGTATTTAAGCAAGTTATCTACTTGTCCTCATCAAAAAAGGCAATTTGTCTGTTCATAAAATAAACTGTCCTGTAGCATCAAAGTGATTAATATTTTTTCAAAACTTCACGAGTTATCAATGTTGGCAAAGCAGTTATAACCTTCTACTTCTTTCAGAAATTTTCTGTTGATGATAATTGAAACCAGTTTGGAAAGTGGTACAACCTACATATATTTGCAGTTTTTCTGTTTCTAAGTACCATAAATGTAGGCAACATACATGTCTCTGTGTGTGTCTGTGTCTGTGTGTCATTAGGCTTAAAATTTTTGAAAAACGTCATTCAGAGAGTCAGTTATATATCCAAACTGTAACCTGTGCTATGGAAGACAGTGAAGCCCTACTCTCACACTACGACAAGGGGAGCAAGTGAAAATGTCGAGCTGACGTCCCTCTATTAATTCAGGAACAACATAAGATTCTGCTTCCCTAAGGAAAAAAGTCTAAGAAGTGTCTCGGAGGAAGGGACCTAGACCACCCTGGTCAGCCTTTGCAATGCTGAAAGTCTTACTTATATCTAAAGAAGCAACACCTACTGATGTACCATTGGGAGTCATTACTGCATGAGCTGATGAAGAAATAGGAAGGAAAGAAGTTTCCAACAATTTTTGAGAAAAATCATTAAAAGGTTAAGCATACATGTACCATTATCATCACCAGGGAACCCATTTAGGAAATCAATAATTATAATCAGTGTACGATCAATCATGAGAAAAAAGGGGCTACAGATAACCTTTTTTTTTGATAAGTTTGATAGGAGCAATGTAAGCAGCTTGTCCAGTAGACATTGAAATCATCAACCACAAAGGGTCTCCAACCTTCTTTCAATAAAATTAGATACATCTTCAATAACCCAAGATGACTGATATAGTCAGGAGTTTTCTATTTCTGTGCACCCTTTAAGACTGTGCTTGATCTATCAGTTCTTCAATGGAACATCATCCATTCTATTTCCATGTTTCTAAGTACAAAGCTTCCAGATAAGCCACGCGTTTCCTTTCTCGTACTGCTACTCTCTGGAATTCTCTTTCCTCTTCTTATTTCTGTGGAAACTATAATCGTAATCGACTCAAAGTTCTTAGTAAGAGGTATCTTCTGGCTATGCATTCCACATAACCATCTTGTCTCCTATCCATGCCTTCACATTCACTAGATCCCTGAACACTGGTGTCAAGTGCTTTTCTCTGATGAATTCACACTGCAACAATTTTTAGTTCTAAAGGTAGACTCACAGGACAAAGGTTTGACGAAAAAACACTATAACCGTGATCAAACTACCACCGGGCCGAACGACTGCAGATACCCAAAGTACATACTGGTACTGCCAGCTGTATTCTCTGATACTATAGACTATTATACGCGAACAAGAGTTTGTTGAATTGTTGCAAGACATTTGAATCTACAGATGGACATAGATAAGAGCAAGATTTTGATGCAAAAAGGGCCCTTTTAATATAGAGCAAAGATAGTAACAGGTTACCAAAAATGAATTCAAGTCATAATACTTTAAAAGCCTGGGGTAGTACAGAACTAAATGCTATCGAAATAATGAATGGCAAGGTAACTGACAGACAGCTTTACAGTCTACAAGCATTTGTGTGAGTAATAACAACAGTTTGGATCAAAGAACTTTGGCCAGATGGCTAGTGATAGTTGATAAAAAGCATGCAACGTCGTGTCCAGGCCGTTACCCAGAGCCAAAGTTGAGGAACGAAATAGTAATGAAAATGACACTGCTAAATTCTTTCGACAATTTTATCTTGATAAGTGTAGATTTTCTTTGTAAGATGATAAAAATAAAACCTGATTAATTTTAAGGAGGTCAAGATACTCTGGAATACCAAATTGCAAATAATTTGGATTGACTCTAAACGTTTGCAAATGATTGTAAGCCTTAATATCCAGCCATGTTAATCGCTATTTACTGGACTTTTAGTGCTAAAACCCATATCAGCAATAAATCTACTTGAGCTGTAAGTTTCACCTTTAGCCACAATTCCACCGCCTGTTATGTTCTTCTTCAGTATCAGGTTCTCCCTCTTCTTCAAGTCTGTGTTCTTCCATCACTTCTTTAACCAATTACGCCATGGATAGACACCTTCCATCTCTGTAGTATCTGTACTTATTTGATGATGACTGTATTTTCCCTGTTGCTTTAATGCTACTTACTGCAACTTTATTGTCAGATACCATCTTCTGCAGCAGCATGTCTTCTATTTACCATTTCCAGCTGTTTGGTTTCCTCAGTCTTTCGCATAATAATCCTCCTTTGCTCTAAATGTCTGGCAAACCGTTCTATACAATAATTTGTTTGTTCATAGTTTTCAATCAATATAAGTAATTCGTCCATTGTGTACTTGTTTTTTCCTCTGGAGTTTATGAGCTAACCTCCCCTTAGTTGGTCTAATCACGGGATTGAGATCCTCAAAATTTCATGCAGTTCAATGTTCTTGTCGCTAATTTACGGCAATCCATAGCAAATGTGTCTCATCCAGCGTCTTTTAGGTTTCCATAATTTATACTAAACAGTTCAAAACTTGGCAACCTCTTTGCTTCATTTTCCACTTTTTTAGCTTGGTATCAACTGGTAACTAATAAATGGTTACAGTTCCTGTATGCTTCAATCAAGCCATGTATTAGTATGACATGTCCTTATCCTTGATAGTGACAGAATTTCGTCTGCTTTCTGAAGTGATCGGAAGAACTATTCAATGTCCAAAATCGTCTGGAATTATTATTAGAGTAAGTAAGAATTATAACGTTTTTTAACTATAAACGTTTGGACACCGTCACCTTGACTTTTCAAAAGACCCACCGGTTTTTGATTCACAAACACGAATTGTTTTCCCCTAGCAATTTTGCACATATATTTCCTATGACAAACAGGACCCATTTGACAAAAGAAGTTTTTGTAAGTATGTATGTATTTCTAAAATTTTTGAATTGGTTATCCTGTATAAATTTCGTAAATAATAATAATAATAACGAGTTTTTGTGAGTTACATTGTGCCAAGACCTTGTTTGTAGATATTTACATTTCCGATATCTTCATCGTTACTGATGTTCGTCAGTGCACCACCTTGCACAAATGGTTGCCCCATTAAACATCAGTGTCCCCACTAATTTGCAATCAGTCCAGAAGCCTTGCAGATTACAAATCGCTCTTAGAATCAGCAGCAGCCATACTCTTCGTTAGTGTTTCCTTTCAGGTCTGAAGGAAAGAAATTACTTTTTCTCAGTATGTCCTGCTCAAGTATCGAGAATATGGCTTCGATCATTCCTAAACAGTCAATTTTGGCCTTTTCGATCTATCTACTATGTTCCCCAGTTTCCTTGCTTGAAACAAAGTAAGATCACTACACTTAGCTTCCTGGCATCACAAATTCCTATAAAATGGCCGGAGTTGCATCCCTTGAACAAGGCACCAGGCCAGGTGATTGTTGCTTAAAAATTGTTCAGAATTCTCTTCTGGGTCTAGTTAGTTTCTAGAGTAAGCTTCAACGATTGCTTGCAAAGAGAAGCAAGTCGGCAATGGAGGCCCAAATTTTTTTCTCAGCTTTTCTTTCTGGTCAAGTCATTAGCTACACCTAGCTAGCCATTGGTTCTAAATAGTTCATCTGACTCCAAATTGATATTTATTGTTGTCCTACTGGGTTACTATCCACCCATTTACCAACTCAGATTGCTGGGTTAGCCAGCCTAGTTGACGACCACAGGACTATAGAATGAGTAGTACTGGGCTATATAATACCAGCAGCAATTAAAAACCCAACTCAAAATCTATATCATTCAATGACCTAATTGGGCATTTGGGCAAGACAGGGCTTTCACAATGTACCTTATCTTCTCCAACAATGCCAGTAGTGTTCATTTGATGAACATGACCCTTCGCAGTGATTCTGGATAGATGGGAATGTCAAACAGTTTTATTCTCCGCCGTGTTAAGTGAAGAGTTTCAGTAAGGCTACCTCCTACGTAAACCTTTACAAAACCTCTACAACAGATTCAGAATACACGCCTGATCTTCTTTGTCTTCTCTAGATACAATATTAACTCACGGCCCAGGTGACCGACTGTTTCTCTGCGTGGTTTTGAAGTTCCTTCAACAATTGTTGACCTGCAGATGAAAGAGCATTATCAAGTCATGAGTCGCAGGGGTTTTCTGAGCTACCTTTCGAAAGGTACATCAAAGAGAAACTATGACTGCAATTATACACTGGTAAACAAAGAAACGTTTTTTCTTTCTCTGGCATGGAATTTAAGAACAGTTTTAGACTAATTTGATGGTCTTGAATTCAAATCTGATCTTAGATTTTCTCCATAGCATCAAGTTTTTGCACTATACATATTTATATTTTTTCATGAAGTTTTGAGAAAATAATATCCTATCAAATAGTGTAGCTAAAAAAGGCCGTATTATATGGTTCATTTTGTTAAATTTACTTTTCATTTAGTCTCCCAATAAACTGAAGAAAATTTTTGTTTTCTTAGAACATGCATAACATAACCATTTTTTATGATACGAAAGTAAACAAGCAGATTTCAACTTACACAACACTCGTTTGCAGGTAATGTTTTTTTATTGATTTTATCACTAGATTTAGATATTTATTGTTATTATTCTGCTGGGTTTTTTTGTGATACAATGCATAAGGTGTGGGAAGTTGGGTAGAAATTCAAGGAACAACTCAGGTAGCTAACAATTTTTTTCTTGTCTGCAGGATGTGTTACTGACCTAACAATGGCCTCTACATCTCACAGAAGACAGTGCACAAGTGATACAAATATATTTTGCTACATCTGTGGGAGCTTTACTTTGAAAAATCAGAGGCGCAACATTACTGACTTTGTTAAGAGTGTGTATTTGGCTTACTTCGATGTACCACTTGGAGACAAAGACAAGCATTGGGCTCCTCACAAAGTGTGCAAAATCTGTGTTGAGACCTTGAGATCATGTTCTCAAGGAAAGAATCCAAAACTCAAGTTTGGAGTACCTATGGATTGGAGAGAACCCAACAATCATTTAGATTACTACTATTTCTGCCTTGTCAATGTAAAAGGTTTCAATAAGAAAGACAAGCAATATTTGCAGTACCCAAGTATTCCTTCAGCTATTCGTCCAGTTGTCCATAGTAAAGAAATACCTGTACCAATATTTACTGAGCTTCAAAAATTGATACAGATCTCTGCTTACCTTCTTTTAGTGATGAAGAAGACACTACAGATTTTTTTCCGTCCCGTGATGAAGATAGTGACAAACCAATTCTGTTTACTCAGTATGCTTTGAATGATTTAATTGGAGATCTTTATCTACCAAAACAATCTGCTGAACTGTTGACTTCAAGACTGCAAGAGAATCGAATGTTGAAACCGGGCACAAATGTTTCATTTTATAGTAACAGGATAGCAAAACTGCGCAAGTACTTCCATTCAGATGGTCAGCTTGTCTATTGTACTAATGTAGAAGGGTTACTTCTCTTTAGGGTGACTTCCAGCTTATGATTCAAGGGATTGGAGGCTTTTTATTGACAGTTCCAAAAGAAGTTTTAAATATGTTCTATTACACAATGGCAATAAGTATTGCTCTGTACCAATAGGTCATTCTGTAAAACTTTAGGAAGAATATAACAACATCAAGATTGTCGTAGAGAGGTCGCAATATCATGTTCATGGGTGGATAATTTGTGTGGATTTGAAAATGATTTACTTGCTTTTAGGTCAGCAAGCAGGGTACAAAAAATACCCCTGTTTCATGTGTTACTGGGGCAGTAGAACTACAGCAGAGCATTGGGTTTTAAAACGAATGGCCTCAGCCACAGAGTTTGGCATCTGGTGATAAGAATGTCATCAATGGTCCTCCAGTGAATAGGAAGAACATTGACTTTCCTCCCTTGCACATAAAACTTGGATTAATGAAACAGTTCGTCAAAGCTCTTGATAACAGTGGTGAATGTTTCAGCTATACATGTTCAACTTTTCCTGGTCTTAGTGAAGAGAAAAAAAAAGGCTGGGATATTTGGTGGACCCTAAATTAGAACACTTATGAGAGATCCAAACTTTATCACATCCATGAATGAGACAGAAGAAAGAACTGGGAAACCATTTTGTAATGTGGTGCAGAATTTTCTAGGGAATAAGAAAGCAGAAAACTATGGAGAGATTGTGGAAGAACTACTAATGAGCCTGCGAGATCTTGGGTGTAGAATGAGTATCAAGATCCACTATTTACACAGCCATTTGGAAAATTTTCCGGAGAATCTTGGGGATGTGAGTGAGAGACAACGGGAGTGTTTTCACATTAAAATAATGGAAGTACGGTATCAAGACCGGTGGGACTCACACATATGGCGGATTATTGCTGGAACTTGATCAGAGACAACATAGAAACTGTACATCTGAGATCAGCCAAGAAAAGAAAGTTCAGATAACTGCTATTTGATACTGACCTGTGGTCCATATATATATATATATATATATATATATATATATATATATATATATATATATATATATATGTATGTATTTTTATATTTTATATTTTTTTCTGTCATTCTTTTTGAATTGCTGTACATCGACGTAGTAATATTTGTTATTCTAGATTATTAAAATACAAAATATAGTACAAAAAATCACGTTTTTATTAAGAAACCTTCGATATAACTGTAGGTTGATGAGTAATGTTTATCAAAATTTGGAAAATTGCATAGCTCGAAATCCTGAAGTGATAGACAAAAACTGAGTTCATATTCGTAAAAACCCTTTGCCAGAAAAATCGTGTTGACCAGTGTTATCTTTTTACAAATAAGTTCTGAGATTGGCCTGTTCAAAGGACGTCAGGGCTTCACCAAGCAAAAATCGGAATAGCAGACGTAACAAAGGTTACAGTCCTAAATGACCTGTTTGCCACTACTGGCTCTAATTCAAAATGTTTGTTATATGTTATGGGTGTTCTTCAGCACAAAAATCCCGACTTTTTAAAACCCTTAAGGAAATTGGATATTTTTTGCTCTGTGTGGCGTATGTGCTCTAGGTAAAGGTTGTCAATCCTAAAGTGCATTATGATAGAATCACTCTTATTGATTGAAGCACTGTGACTGGACTGGGTGATCAGTTACAAACTTTCCACAACAAATGGAAATTTCTACTTTTATTCCTGTTATTTTTAATTTTTCTATTTTACATTCAATTAATTTAGATCAGATCTCAGATGGAGATAAAGACCAATAGTACAGTGAATGAGATTTCCCACTCACTTTAGTGTTTTAATTTTGAATAAGTGTTATTGGAAGGGAATAGCTCGTATAGGTACTAAAACATCTCCCTTAGCACCACTGCTTCACTTTGGTTAAGTTCAGTTCTCGTCGGAACAAGCCAAAGTACGAGCTAATGTAAGACGCCAAGTTAAGACATTATCGTGTAGGCCAGAAATTACCGAAGCAGAAAAGGTAATATACTGGAAGGAATATGCCAAATATGCCTTCTCTCAATAAAGGATTCTGTCCTGGAGAAAGCCCTGGAATAGACAAAGTGACAATTAAATACATAAAGGCTGCTGGAGCGGTTGAAGTTAAAGCTTCTTCCTCTCCAGCTACCTCTCTGACAAAAGTATTGCATTGATAGTAAATGCTGGTAATACCCTTCTGACGATAATCCAACGCTGTGTAAAGCTATTCCGGAAAAGGAAAATGCCAGTGGAACAAGCAGGATTTACACAATGTAGTAAGACAAGGGACCGGACAGTAAATACCAGATTACTGATGGAAAGATCATGGGTTTTCTAGGAAAAAGAATCCGGTATGCGGATTGGTGGATCAAAAATAAAAAAGTTAAGATATGCAAACTACAGAACCCTAATTGCTGAGACAGATGATCAGTTGAAACAATTATTGCAGATGGTGAAAGAAAGTGAAACATACGGCTGCGAGCTGAACAGCAAGAAAACTATGGTAATGAGAACAGCTGATATGGAGGCATTTGAAAGCGATGAAGTTGAGGTTGTCGACAAGTTCATCTTTTTCGGATCAGGCAGAAAATGAGGCAGAATGGCAACGTCGAATTCCAGTAGTAAGAGTAGCAATGAGTAAACTAGGTAAGGTAATGAAGGATGAGGGAGGACACATTAACATCAACAAAGGTCAGAATAGTGACAGCCATCCTATTCCCTGTGATGTATGAATGTGAAAGTTGGACCATCCGCAGGGGGAATGGTAGAGAAGCATTGATATTTTGGAGTGTTATGGACAGAGAAAATAATCAACAAGTCTTTAATTTTACAAATCCAAGGAAAAACAAGTCTTGAAGGAAGAACTGACAGGCAAAAAAGCAAACGAAGAGGCAACGAGCGCAATAGATGGATCGAAGGCATCACAGAACTGGCCTGGATGATGCTGTGGGGACTAAAGCAAGTAGTAATGGACGGAAATCGCTAGAGATTATTGATCCAAAAGATTACCAGGAGTTGGCTTTTGCTTAATAGCATCCATCAACAAAGACTACAAAAACAACAACACCTGACCGACGGAATGCAGGCCTACGGCTGCTTCCGACCCTTCCACCAAATCATAGAAGACGTTTTACATCAGATCAATCCGTTTTGGGGGCAAGCGTGAGCCATACCCCCAGCATATAACTCTCGCTTAACGCACCAAGCTGCGAATCATTACTTCACCAAAGACCACGACAGATCCTACTTACCTCGTTTATCTGGCGACGTAGAACTGAACCCTGGTCCAAACTGTAACGCCTACTCCAGACTAATCAGGGCAAGCAAACCCCCTTTCATTTGCCCTGCTGCCGACTGTGTAGAGGTATGCCACAAATCTACGAAGTGCAGCAAGGTCAACAGGTGGAAGAAAGATGCCAAAACATGGAAGTGCTCGCTCCATTCAAGGGGCTCACGCCCCACCTTCAGAACCTACGAACCAAAGAACCACTGGAGGAAACGGTACAGCAACGGAGAAGGTCACCTGCAAACACTGCTTTCGTTGGATAAGAGCAACTCCATCACCCACATGCTCTACTTGCAAAGGCTCGTTCCACAAACAGAAGAAGTGCTCACAACTCTCAATGGACGCGATGGAAGCAATGCTTGGGACAGACTACACCTGGAATTGCCAAAAGTGCGAAGAAGGAGCCACCAGAGATCACTCTAGGCAACCTACGGTAAATGATACAATCTCGGAAAAGATCGAAGGAAACACCAAGAAACAACTCTCTATCTTGCAGTGGAATGCGGACGTCCTCAACATTAAATTCCTAAAATTCCAAAACAGACTACGGTCAGAGGACATTAACATATGCCTCATACAAGAAACAAAGCTCCTGCCCCATATGAAATCGCTTAAGGTACAAAGTTTCAAGCCAATACAACGATACGACAGAAGAGGAAATCTACAGGGCGGTGGACTCATCACATAGGTCAAGGAGTCGCTGACATTTGTAACGGGCCCAATATCTTCGACGCACGCAACGAATGTAACTACTTTCCGAACTCTTTTAGGGAAGAGATGCTGGACATCCATATCCTACGTCTATACTCCCCCTGCCAACCGCACTGGCCAGATCATTGCCTTCAAACGTGGAAAGATCCCGACACTAGAGGAAAGCCTAATCTCTGGCTATCTGAATGGGCACTCGTACCAGTGGGACAACATCCAACCACCGGACGCCCGCGTAGAGGAGATTGAGAATTGGTCGATTGAGAAAGAACTTTCCCTCCTAAGCGATGACAGTCCTACGAGGATCAACCGAGCTACTGGAGGTCTACATTCCCCGAACATAACCATAATCGGCGAGAAGTGGCTAGACAAATGTTCATGGAAGGCTGATAATCAACAAGGCAAATCAGAACACCTACCCATTAAGATCACCATTAACACCGATTCCATTCACCGTACAGTATTGGCAAGTAAACCAAGATGGAAACGCAACGGGGTCTAGTGGTGCGATTTAAGAGAGGCAATGGAGGACAAGCTACGAGCCCAACCAGAAGAACCAAATCTGAAGAAAAGCCTCACCAACTTCAACAGAGTCCTTTTAGAAGCAGCTAAAACCCACGTGGGAAAAACGAAACCAAGACGCAAGACGACATCATACATGACCCCAACGGTCCAAGCGGCGATACTCAAAAGAAACCGTCTAAGGAGGAATGTTCAAAACTACCGAGAAGAATGGCTGCAAGCATGCTGCGAGGCACAGGAAGAGATCAAGAAGTCGAGGGAGGAAAGTTGGAAAGGTCCGCTTTAAAGTACCATCAATGACTCAGACGATAGAAAGATGTAGAACCTTATCAACTTGCTGAAAGGCTGTCCAGAAAAAAACACCCCAAATGAAGTCATGGTCCACAAAGGCAAAGTGATCACATCTAACGAGAAGAACGCAGAGATCTTTATGCAACACTATGCTTCCGTCAGTAGACACAAGTTTTCGAAAGATGAGAAAGGAGTTACCAGCGAACTGAAAAGGAGACTGAACATACCAACTGAAGACGACACCTACTCCAGAGACCTCACCCTCTCGGAATAGAAGAAGGCATTTAGCAAGATCCGAAAGAAGGGTACGCAAAGACCGGATGAAATTCCATTATCATTCCTTAAAGAACTCGGCCAGATTTCTTTGGAAGAATGGCGCAGGGCCTTCATCCTCTCCTTCAGGAAAGCTAAAGTTCCCCATATTTGGCGCATTGCAATCATTCTTCCCCTACTAAAGGCGGGAAAATCTGCAAAGGAGCCTCCTTCGTTCCGCCCGATAAGCCTAACCTCATGCATCGCAAAGTTATTCAAGAGAATGATCGCTGAGAGATTGTATCACTTTGCGGGAACCAAGGGTATCTTTGACTATCAGCAAGCCAGCTTCCGCAAGGGACGAGGGTGTGAAGACCAGAATCATTCAAGCCATCCAAGATGGTTTCAACGAGAAATCGATGAAAAGATCTGCTCTAGGGCTACTGGACTTCAGTAAAGCCTACAACACTGTCTGGAGGGAGAAACTCCTAACCTCCATGATCAACAAGGGTGTCCCGCTTGGAATAATTCGTTGGCTTTTCCGCTTCCTTGAGAACAGGAAGGTAAAGTAAAATTCAATGGAAAGAAAAGCAAGTTCCGCACAATCCGTCAAGGTCTATTTCAAGGCTCGGTACTTTCTCCAATCATGTTCTTGTTTTACATTAATGAGCTTGCAGAGATCCTTCCTGATGACACCTTGAACGCCTTATTTGCAGATGACGTGTTGATCCTTTCCACCTACAAATCGAAGGAACTGACCGAAGCAAACGCTTAAAGATCAGTCGACGTTGTGGTTGAATGGGCTATAGAATTGAAACTCTTGCTTAATGCCACCAAAAGCGAAGCTGCATTCTTCAGCACCTGGGACGCTCGCGAAAGCACCTGGCTACCAACTAACAACCCGAGACTGTTGGGAGTCATCTTAGACCGGAAGCTCAATTTTGGTCTACACACAGACTTCCTGACGGGAAAGATTGCTACCAAACAGAAGATGATCGGGGCTGTGACGAATACTGAATGATGCTGCCAGAAGAGTGATCTCACGAAGATATACAGGGCTCATGTAAACAGCATTGTCGAGAATACAGGATTTGCCTGGATGCCTTCAACAGCAAAAAGACAGATGGACTGCCTCGATAGAGCAGTCAACAGAACACTGAGGCTCATTACAGGGCAGCACCTTGCGACACCGACAGAGCCCCTACGAGCAGAATGTGGCCTGCCAAGCATGGATACCCAAACCTGGCGACTGATTGTCAAAGCTGCAGGGAAAGCTGTCCGCCTCCCCGAAGATCACCCACGGAGACTAGCCTTCGAAGGACCAACAAACTTGAGAAGAAAACAGTCAAACTGGAAAGCGAAAGCTAAAACCTTAAGCCGGGAACTACCACGTGTTCTCCAGCAAAGAACTGACCTTGTATACTTCACTCACCCACCATGGTTGGAGGCAAGCAACCTCACCATTCATACCACCCTGGACGGAGTAGCAAGCGGTCAGGATAGCACCCAAGTGAAACGAGAGGCCGCACCAAAATGCATCAGGGAAGTGAATGTCGATGTCACAATCTATACGGATGGTTCAGCGTCAGGAGGTATCACAGAGGGCGGATCATACGGACGGAGTCATAATCACGAGAGGTGACCCTGAAAACTCTGAAGTGCTGGAAAATCTAACGTCGAGAGAAGCTGCTTTCACCTGCTCGTTTGAAGAAGAAGTGGAGGCGATGAAAACAGCGGCGAACTGGATCAAAGACCAAGCCAGCTCTAACCTAAGCGTCAAGGAATGCAGCCATAGCAAATCTCTTGGCGTCGCTCTGGAAAATCATAATTGTGAAACGGATCAAATCAGACACCTTTTGAGCGGGCACGCCCCTCCCGTTATCATTTATTGGATTCCAGGTCACTCCGAGATAACAGGTAATGACCTCGCTGACACAGCTGCAAAAGAAGAAACCAAACTGGAGACCCCGAGACGCGTCATTTTGTACTGAGGTGCATGCATGCTAACCAAGAACGCCTTGAAAACATCCACCGACCATCTCAGGATCAAGCAGATGTACATGTACTACTCTACCAATCGTGAAACGGATGTCACTACCAGAAAGGATCAGATCATGCCCGCCCATTTAACAAGCGGGAAATATAAAGCCCCCAGATCGTTCCAACACACCCTGGGTGAGCTTATCATAGCGACATGCCCGGATTGTGACTCCGGCGAAGGACAAACAGTGGAGCACAGGATCATCAGATGCCCAAGAATATCAGCGGCAAAACGTGAAATTTTCTACGAAGAGGACGAAGACGGGCTGGGGCTTCTGACGAAGTACCCTGCCACGTTGATCGCCCTGGCAAGGAGGACGCTCCTTGGGAATATATGAATCCCTCATCCTACAGGTACACACCCACCCACCCAACAACAACAACAACAAGGTAGGGGCTCTAATAGTGTAATATATCTGTCCCGTTAACATCCTCACCTGTCCTTTAACATATCTTTTTCTGAAAGAAGTAAGAGATCCGTTGACAATGATAAGGGTTCATTCATAAAGCACAATTAGATCAATGAGAAAAACCCAGTTCCATATAACTCTATAACGCATAAACTATAAATCATGGTTTTGAAGTGGCTAACTGCAAAAGAACACTGGTAGGTAGTAGAATATTTCCCTATTAAATCCGCCACTCTTTCAATAACCTCTCTTTGCTGGACATTCCTTAATTTATAGCAGGCGTATTTCATCAAAAGGCGACAACTTAGTTCTTCATAATAGTACTTCTTTTAACAAATTTTTAGGATGATTTTCTAAAACAAAATTCTCATATTTTTATGTTACAATGTAGGCTCTAAAATGGCCAAGATTATACACACATGCTTTTACAAATACAGGGAGTGATATATACACATATAAACACAGATACACACATATTGCTCTGCGTAGTACAATTTAAAAGTTAAAGTCTTGATCAAAATTGTATCATGACATTTGCTGGCTTGTTAAAATGTGGAGATATGTGGAGACTCTGGACACCATTCACTTCCTATGTACAAACAATTACCTGTTCAGTCTCAAAACTACCAATCAATTCATAAAATGCATAACCAAAAATGCACTTATGTATCGTACATTCACGTGCATACGCATATCTACAAGTAGTATACAAATTATATCCATATGTGACGGGGCTTTTTTTCTTTTAAAAAAGTCAGGAGATAAAATATGACGAGAAAAGACACAAATCTGATGCTTTTATATTGTGTTACGACAGGGCAGAGGAACTGAGCCCAGAACTATAAACCTATCATAGTACAAGTTATGGCAACCAAACCAAGACATCTTATTTGGTATGAGGTATTTCGCAAAAGGTATTTCGTATCCTTAGCCAGCCAGTAAATATTTAGCCTTTAAGTATTTAGTTAAAGCAATCCTAAGAGTTGTTAATATTGTACGACATAAGTCTCCAGGTGCTTTTGTTTCACTCAGAAATAACTTACCAGTCGTCAGTCACATCCGAGTACTAAGCTTCCAGCTTTTACGATCGCAAAGTTTTTCATCGAATGTATAATGTAACTGATACTGATAATGCTTTTAAAAGACGCAAAGGTATGAGTCAGTCTTTTCTGTTTCCTCCAAAACCCATTAGTAGCCAGCTTAAATGCATTCCGTCTTTTGTTCTGAACTTATTTCAAGTTTCTTTAAGTCCATGCTCAAAGGATTATCTTCAGAATCATTATTTTCTTTTTCTGTTAGTGTTTGATCTGATTCTAAGGGTGAGACTGAATAATCTCCATTGGAAATACAAAGCATCTTCTTAGCGTTACCTTTCGTGTGTGTACATTTACGGTATTGTTTAAAACTTGCATCAGATTCACCATTAAACAACAATTCAAAGTTTCTCAGTGACGCTACTGAATTCATATGACGTTTCTCCTTTTTCTTTTCAAACAGTTCAATACAGATGTCTAAAAATAAGACATATACATACCACAGAGTAAATTATATAACATTTGTCTACAACTAATGTGTACTTTAGCTTCCTTTCACTTCATACTGTCTCTCAGCCTTTCTGTCTGTAATTTCCTTTGTAGAGTACATACCCCATCCACTCAATATCTTTCTGTTATTCTAACTTTTCAATTCTTCCTACAAAAGTGATTGCTCCAGTGGCTACTATTATAGGGTTATTTCAATGGTATTCACTAAAATATACAGTATTTTTAATCAAATGACTGACTTGTACTGCAAAAAGATAACAGGAACCCTGTTACACATTAAATTTCAAAACAAAAAAAATATTTGCTCTGCCTTAATAATTCTTAATATTTTTTGATTTGAGGATTACTAAACTCCTAATTTACTCTTAAAAGAGACTTTCGACGGCATTTCGTTTCCAGATAAAACATCCACTCCATTTTACTCCAATCAACTAAAACACACACACACACACACACACACACACACACACAGGTCAATGAGCAGCTAGCACCACGCCTGTTTCTGTGTCAATGACAATCAAAATTCAAAATATTTTGTTAACCTAAATTGTAGACCTGAGCCTAAAATTAATTCTTGTTAGTTTTTTTGTTAACTTTCTTTATTTTTCTAACTATCTAGGCTTCAATTTGGACGAATTATATTTTTGTTAAAAAAGGTGTACACCAGGAAAATAGAAAAAGTATGGTTACAACAGTTCAGTAAACAACCGGGAAGCAAAAATTGTTATCAATACGATCAATATGCTGCTTTGATTGACGCTGTAATATGCTAAGAATGAGGATGTCATAGACATTTTACAAAAATCTTATACTCAGACAACAACAACAACAACAACAACAACAACAGCAACAACACTATGATTGGTATAGCTGACATTTGTCGAGGAAAAGTCATTTGTTTTTTTCTTTCTTTCTGTCTTTAAATTTGGCTTTAAAAAGTTGTTGATGAAGAGTGCACTAATTAAAAAATAAATCTTTGGAAAAACTCTTTTTTGTTTATGTTAGAATAATTATTTATTACATGCAATTTGGAATCAAAATTTAAAGGGAAAATTCATTTGGTGCATAAAAAAAATATTTTGTACCCTTATTTAAGGACTAATTATTTCTTGAAATGAGGCATTACTGCGGTACTGCCAGAGTTTGTACCAATACCTTGTTCCTTTTACTGTAAGACGATGTACGGTGTGTAGCTATCTGCAGAGAGGTGGACGGTAGGTAAAATGAAAGTAGTAAGCTTGACAGCCAATATATATATTATTATCGAGTGGTTACACACCTTCTAGTGGCGGATGGATGAAAAACCCGCATTCAGCGCCCAACAACAAGCCAGGTAAGTTGAATACAGGCACATGTACTGTAGCCACAAGAGTGAGATTGATAGAAAACCAAATAAAAATAGCAACATCACTTCAACCCTGCAAGTGCCGTACCACAATCAGTGAGGAAAAGCACAATTGCTCAAGCTGTTGTTGTTGTATGACAACAACGTATGACTACAGCACTCCCTACTCCTAGTCTGATAGCTAACAATACATGGAGAGATGTCTTAGTACTAGCACTAAGTCTGGTATTGCAGCATTAAATACAGACTGGATATTTTTTATTGCCCTGTTTGGTGACAAAAACAACAATGAATAGGCACCAAAAGCCATGTTGTTATGTATGCCAAAGGGCATACACACACACACACACACACACACACACACATATATATATATATATATATATATATATATATATACGCTCCCTTCGAAAGTTTGGTTGAGCACTCTATCTGAGATGGGAATCTGTTGTTAGCGTAATGCAATGCTCACTGCGCATGCGTGGTTTGAGCACTCTGGCAGGATTCCACAATAACTCTTTAAGTTGTGTTTGCTCCGGCAACATGGCCAGAGAGTTATGTCTCAGAAGTTCTGTGCTGCACTGATGAGCCCACAAAGGGCGAAACAGTACTGTCTGTAGATTGAGTATATATATATATATATATATATATAT
>RDPX01000030.1:3179377-3198289 GCA_003991215.1 Morbakka virulenta
TGTAATATGGCTTGAGCTCATCATTAGGCCCAACATTAGTACAAACACGCCTATATATACAAAACAAAAAATGTCACACGAAAAAGGCACAACTACTATGGGTAGTCAGTTAGAAATGATAATGAATAAAAGATTACTTAAACTAACACTAAAATACGCGTGTATCCAGATTGCACCTATAGCATATAAATGGTAAAATATAATATATATATAATATACTTTATATCATATAATATATATATAATATACTATATATAATATAACATATTTAATAAAAATATATAATATAATATATATAACATAATATATATATTAATATAGAAAATTCATAAGAAAGGGTCATACCTAAAGTTTCTTCTACCAGCCCTGGCATAAACTCTCTGAGAGTTTGACAATTCGTGTGAAGTGCTGGGTTGACATTGATCTCGATCAGCCACACCTACAGAATAAATAGAATTAATACATTTAGCACTTGTAGATAGGGCGATGGCGAGAAAGACCGGGGCTAGACGTATGACATGAGACCCTTTTGTACTGGTCAAATTGGTTTTATGATCAGAACCAGCTATTCCCTTGTGAACGCCTTCCATTGATTTCATTGAGACATTTGGGATGAAGTAAAAAGCGATAGTATATTCAGAGACAAAGAAATAAATCATAATAATTGTTTAACAATTACTCACTTGACCAGCTTATCTAACTTATCCTCTATCCATCATTGATGTATTCATTTGTCTGTTATCTTTCTAAATTGCTAGCTATCGAGGTGAAAGATTTCCAAATCACCTAGTGACGGCAAGCAATATAGTGTGGTTACTGTGGTATAGTCCATAACGAAAAAAAGGCTTACGTTGGTCAACATAGCCAAATAACCAAAGCTAATAATGTGAATTTAGTAGCTAATAAACAGTCTTAAAATCCCTAGTAACGATAATCAAAATTTAATATTCATCATTATAACGAAACAAATGAACCGTGGCTTAATGGTTAGTGCAACTGCACTGTAACCAAGAGTTCCGGGTTCGATTCCCCGAGCTGTCAAGGAGAATGTGGAACTTTAAAAAAAAGAGAGAAGAAGCCATTGGTTGGCGTCAGGAAAAGCATCCGGCCAAGAAATTCCTCATTGGCAAATCAAAGGCCCTATGAAAGGCACCGTCTGAGCCCCAATTGCTGGGGAAAAATGACGTTAACACTAAAAAAAAATAAATTGTAACTTAAGAAATACCACCCCCATTGACTATCGGTAAGCTGTACCTGGTCTCACTTTATCATTCTTAGCTACAGGCCACAGGCAGCTACATTGCCATGTGTGTCAATAAGCTTACACAATACGGATGAATTCAGATATGAAAATAACAGTTCACGTTTGAAAAGTATAGTAACTCTGCATATATTAGCTCTGGCAGTTCTTGACTTAATAGAGTCTGTGAAAGCCATACGAATAGGAGCCTTATCATATTCGATCCATGTTGTATTATGAACAGAGCTCTTTTGAGGGGTGAATCTCCTATTGTTGAGCAATTTTTTGGTCAGTCGTGGTCATGATTGATATCCCTTGCTTCTCAAGAAACAAAAGAGTATTGAACTCCTTCATCTTTATTTCCTGTAGTGTATTACAAGGGAAAATTTTCAAAATAAACAAATAGTTATTTGCATAAAAATCCGAAACAAATGCCTCTGGTTTTATGCTTCAGTGTTCACAAAGCTTTTGAAATATCTTCCTTTCTCATGATCTTTCAATAGCTAGTAAGCCTGACAAAAGGTTTGAATTGAGATTTCCTTAAAAACAACATTCTTTCTTCAGAGAAACCTTAAAAATGTCGACTTCATGTTACAGATCTATTTTGTACCAAGTGGAAGGCTCTGTATGCTTTTTTGGTGTTCATGGGAGCATTGCAACTGTGATAGTTTATAAATTCCCTTAATTTTTCATAAGGCACTGCCCTGTCAACTGACGGTTTGTACCACACTATATTTGCACTTCCTTCATTTTTTTTTGGAGCCAATTAACTCTAGACAGGAGAGTGTTATCCTTGATTTAAAAAGGATGGTAAGATCAAATCCATTTGAATAATTTTTATCTTACATTTACATTATTGTAATTTAATACCACTCTTCCATTGTTTGGACTTCTTATATTTAACATTATTTTCCATCGAATGTTTTTGACGCCCAAATATATAAATTAAATAAAGGAACAATGCATAAACAGCGCCCTGCGAACTCTAAAATGACACAAAAAGTGTTTGGGTTTAAAAATTCAAATGATCTGTAACAGTATCGCAAGAGCAATGCTACCGTAAACAACAATAAATATACACATATGCTTACGCATACTTCCTGTAATATCTGCACCCCTATTTTCGTCTCTCTTTTTATGTCTGTCCCATACACAGACACTGAAAAAACTTACAGATTAGAAACAAAATGTTATATATTTGCCACATATTAAAAAAAAGTCGTGTATTGTATATTTTACTTACTAAAAAGATGTTTTTGGGTTATAAAGTAAGAACAGTCCCAGTTAAGACGGTGTCTAAGTCAATGAAATGTGGTTGGCCTAACAAGTCATGCGTTCCTTTTAAAGTACCTTTGAACCGAGAAATAATCCCCAATTAGAACACTTTTTAAGATGTTTACAAAAAAAAATCTTTTCGTGACGGTCATTATGGATGACATTATAGGTGACGTCAGAGATATCACAAATTAGAAATCAGATTCAAGTAAGAATTGATGAGGGAAGACTTTTACGTGTTCAATATACGCATGTAAACAACATGTCCCTGATTCAATTCCTACATACTTCGGTCTCTGCACATCAAAAGTCATCAGGTGTGAAAGAAAATGAGCATTCCTACGTTACAGTCTTTCGTAATCCTTAAGGCATAACGTCTATGTCGTTGTTTGTTTTTCAAGGAAATAAGCTTGCCTTTCTGAAAAATCTAAACAAGGAGCCGTGTTTTGTTTGATACTCGTATTGTCTTGTTTCCGATATTTCGATTATAAGCGCAAACGTTCACATGGAAAATAGCACAGGATTGTCTTCAGATAAATTCCATTCATTGCAGCATATTTGTGAACCCATGTTGTACTTCAGACATTCTGAATACATAACGATGAAATTCAAAGAATGGGAAGTCACGTGGGATTTAACAATCAATTATGTTTCCATTGGTATTCTATAACAATCATTGTCTTCTAACAAAGGTACTTGCGAAAACTGCAGTTATCCCTAAAGAACAACGCAAGTGTTACTATCAATTTATTATCAACACTTTAACTCTATTATTAGCCAAAGAACGTTATTTCGTCAAAGAAGGAAACTTTGAGCAGAGTAGCTGAAGAGTGGCACATTATAGAAGTGGAAACGAAAGATAATATTAAAGAAATCATGGATGAAAACGATATAGCCTGTATACATAACGTAGGCGGTAAAACTGGCCTTAGAGAGTCCAACAATGAAATACGGAGCTTGAAGAATTTTTCAAGAACGTCAACAGTGTTTTCAAATCAGAGCTTAAACGAAGACTTAACCTCAATAAATTCAATACTACCAGGGGACCTTTCATTGGAATTTAAATCTACGAATGATAGTATGTTATTCGGAAGAAATAAAATATATGGCCTAGAAGGGGTAAATAGAAAATCAACAAGTCTAAAAAATGAAACTTGTGAAAACAACAATTTCCAATGGAACGTGGAAATGTGTAATAAAATGCCAGAATCAAGTAGACAACAAGCGCTCAAAAAAACAGAAATTACAAAAACGGAAATCAATGTCAGATCAAAAGAAGAATATTTGGTTTTGGGGCAGGCAGTTATACTGACCTTGCCAATTGGTACAGTTGTAATACCAGTACTTTTTTTCTTAATAGCTTATGGGGTTATGGTGGCAACTGATAAAGCAGACTCAAGTAAAGTACCTTTTATCAGTGATCTTGGAGATCTTAGACCACAGAGTAGCGTCTTTACAATGGGATTGGTTTTAAGCTCTTTCTGTACTTTTGGCATTGTAATATTACGATACATTCAACTCCAAATAGGAAATCCAAATTCAAAGAGCGTAAATCGACTAGGCTTTTTAGTTGGGATTTTTATTGTACTTGGAAAAATAGTGGTTTCTTCTTTTCAATTGTCCAGTAATATTGTCATGCACTTTTTTGGTGCTATTATGTACTTTGGAGCTGCTATAATTTACTGTGGAATCCAAGCATATATTACGGGAAAACACTGGTCCTTACATGGCAAGTTGTTGGTGTATTTTCGGATTTTAGTATCAATTGGGATGACGATGTGTCTTATTTTGTTTGGGGTATTTTTAATACCATCACTGCATAAGTACAATAGATGGCCTTTAAACATTTCACAATCTGCTGAATGGATGATGGGCATGCTCAAAGCAATTTATATGTTAAGTTTTGTGATCGATTTTAGAAAAATGGAAGCAAAAATCGAACTTACCTACAAAGGTTGTCAAAATAGCATGGAATAAGAAAGACATAAGAAAGACTCGTTTTCAGATTGATCTTTAAAAGATTCGATTGAAAGTTTCAATCTGAAAACGAGTCTTCCTTATGCGAGCAACCGTAAAGAAATGAAATTTGACCTCAAAAGTTAGATGGATGCTTAGAGGAAGAAAATATGCCAATGTTCAACGTAATAAATGNAGATGGCCTTTAAACATTTCACAATCTGCTGAATGGATGATGGGCATGCTCAAAGCAATTTATATGTTAAGTTTTGTGATCGATTTTAGAAAAATGGAAGCAAAAATCGAACTTACCTACAAAGGTTGTCAAAATAGCATGGAATAAGAAAGACATAAGAAAGACTCGTTTTCAGATTGATCTTTAAAAGATTCGATTGAAAGTTTCAATCTGAAAACGAGTCTTCCTTATGCGAGCAACCGTAATGAAATGAAATTTGACCTCAAAAGTTAGATGGATGCTTAGAGGAAGAAAATATGCCAATGTTCAACGTAATAAATGTCATTATTTACTACAAAGACTTGTTGCCTAATTTTTAATAAATGAATTACTATTGGTTTGAACCAATATGTTTCAATTTATACACACAGAAAATTAATTCTATAATGTAAACACAAATAAAAATTGGTCGCTTTAAGCAAAAAACCTAAACGATCTTTGTCTTTTTTTTGACGTCTGGACAAGAATTTTATCCGTTTGTTACAAAAATATTAGTCCAAAATATCGTAAGCAATTTCTTTATTTGTAATATGTCCCATGTTTGAAACCATCTCTCGTTGCAGTGTTTCAGGCATTAAATTTTAGGGTGTCCCATATTGGGTAATTTGTGTATGTCACCAAAATTTTCAGGTGCTGCTGTTTTCAACACGTCTGTATAGATGCAAGTTAAAAGACAAGAATATGTGAAAACAGAGTCAGGCACTGAAAATTCTAAGGGGCACTACTTCAGTGTGATTGAACATTATCAGAGCACCCCCCTCCACTCCTAGATAATTTCTGCTCATAAGTGAACTACTTTCGAGTATTATACAGATACAGATCTTTTGACAATGCTTGCTCATTACCAACGCCTTGATGTTGCTATGGTATGTCGTGAGAGGCTTAATGGCTGTTTTAGCTTTATAAAAAGCAAGGATTCTTTTACAATAACATTAGGTTGGTGCTAGTGTCCACTAGCCAAGACAGCTAGCAGAACTGTAATAGATTCTTTGGCTTGTCATCACCGCACTTGCTTCCTTTAGCTACGAGGAATCTTGATAAGATTTTCCTAACGAACAAGCAAGTTTCGTCACATTTCTGACGCTGATCTCATCGTCTCCGCTAACGTCACCCATGCTACATGGCTAATAATGCCTTGATGTTGCTAAAATGACATACTGGTACTGTATAATAATCATGTGACACAGTAGGTTAGATTTCCCGTTTACGATAAGCTATTTTTAAGAACTTTTAAAAATAAAATTTGCATTGGGCACATGATCATATAAAATACTGGTCGGGTTGTGAAAGATGGTCGCACTAAAGTGGTTATTAAAATAGAAAACAAGTCAATGCATTGAAAAAGTGGCTAAAGAAAGGAGATATGGTCACTTGGAGGAAGGGTAGCATAATAGAGGGACTAATGTATTTTTTATAAGCACTATTTTGGTATCAGTAGCAGTTTTTATTCATTGATGTAATAAATAATAGTTACAATAAATAATGAAAAATGTTAAGGATACTATGGACAGATAAAGTTACAAATGACGAGGCGTCGACAAGAGCTGGAGTGAAAATAGAATTAATGGGAAATATTGACAAAAGATAATTATAATTTCTTGGTCATATACTTCAACCACATGAATTGAAAAGAAATTGCTTACTTGCAAGACTAGATAGAAACTGAGCTAAAGGAAGACAATGAATGAAATAAATGGGTAGTTTAGCTGATAGAATGGGTGGAATGTACATATTGGTTGACTTAGTTGGAAAATCAGATGACAGAAGGAAATGGAGATTATGATCGCTTATGTTACGAGACAGACACCGTGTACTATATAATGAGACAAAAAGTCAATTGGATGGTACAAAATTCAAAAGCTGTATTCAAAATGAGCTGAAATGACAACATACTATTACAGGCAATTGTATAAGCAAATATCACAGACTCCAGAAGATATACTCTTTTTTAATCAGTTAGGAGGCATACAGGACAAAAAACACCAGTTTGTGTATGGGGCCATGAAGAAAAGGAAATAAAGTACCAGAGAGGTGTTGAAAAAAAAAGTAAAAACATTCAACTCGTATCGTAAGAGAACGCATTTAGGGGCCGAAGAGTTCTACAATGTTGGGGCAGCTTGGGGGAACAACTGCATAAGGATTAAGACGTTAAGATGAACGAGTCACACGAGACGTAACACACTAAGCTGGTACATGCAAGGAAAGCTCATTGGGGCACTTCTGTTGCATTTAAAGAAACCAGTTAGTCCCTTTTCCATTCTCTGAAAATTTGAAGTTCAGATTCCAAATCTTCTGCAAATTTGACTTGGTCCTGCTGAGTTGCCTTGTAGCCAATGCCAGAGTAAAAGGTAGTGGCATCAGCATGCATATTTATGAGCTGAAGCAAGTTATCAGTAAAATCACTGATGTGAAGACGAAAGAGAACTGGATAAAAAAGAAGCTGTAACGATGATGCCCTCAAAGTGGCGTCGTCATTTAAGGAAAACTCATCAGGCGTTATTCCATCAAGTAGACCACACATTTTACAATCTGAGAGAAAGGAATCAACAATACCAAAAACCCTTCTGCTAATCCAAGCAAGCCAGGATAGCACATCCTATCAAATACCTTGCTAAGATCCTGAGCTATAGCATTTTATTTATCAGACTTATCCATAAACTAATAGATATTTTTCGTTATTACAGTCAAAAATTAAAAGTTTCACGTAGTTAATGATTATCAGGCTCTACAATACGGTTACATACAGGGCAGTTCTATATTACACAAGATTGTTTCTCTTGACAATTCAAAATAAATTCGTCTCATTGGTTACGTAATTGTTTGTGGTTTAAACATAAAAGATTTTAAAAGCTCAGTCAGGTGGTAACTATTTCAAACATAGGAAGAAGAACACTGTAAATTAAAAGAACATCTTGATGTTATGATCTCAAAATCTTATTTTTTCATTTCTATCGAAGATAATTATAAATCCCCGGAAGGAAAATTTGAAAAATTCGTCATCATATTTGGGGTCTTTGAAAATCTTATTCGCTACATTTTGGGGTCTGAGAAAAATGGCTGACATGACCAACTGCGTCGCAGGAATCAACGAATTCGTTTTTCGAGCAAAAACCATCTTGTCCTGTGTAAGAAGATATACTGCAAAGAACTAAAATTGTGAAAGGTTTGATACAAGAACATCAAGATTACCTTCATATCCTCATCAATCATGAAATCAAATCCAAAAAGATCAAAAAAGCCAGCACGTCTTTCAAGTTTGCTTTGTGCTGCTTTGAAACAAATAAGCATAATTTCTTTCATCCGACGCTACGGGTACAGAAAAGAAAGAGAATTATTTGTCAATAACAAGTACAATTTCCCATAATAAATATAGGCTATGTATTGCTGTCAGAAAAATAATCTGTGAATCACAGAAAAGGTCAGCAGAAGCACTTCTTAATTTTATCTTGGTGCTATTATCAAATTTTCACAACTAGATCGTTTTGTACATAGCATTAGGGTACACAGCTTATTTTTGGAAGTGTAATTGAACATCGTTAGACCCTCAAAAACGAAATTATTCTTGAGTAGAGGAGTAAAAAACCTGTTTAGTTTTTTTAAATAGCGTATGTAACTCAAAAGGGCTATAGTTTTGAAATTTATCGATAATATTACCTGTTTCAAATAACTTTTCAAAGAATTACTACAGCAAAAAGGGCATCAAAAAGGATCTCTCTCTTACAGATGTGAGAGTTAAATCAACAGAAATTTCGAATCAGATGAAATATTGACTTTAAATATTAACAATATATAGTAAATGGTACATACTTTTGATTGATTAAGCAAATTATGGTTTCTTTTATTGCAGGGGCTCACGAAAATAAAAGTGTAGTAATCAAGAAGCCTGGGTAATTTTTTTCATGCAAACATAAAATTTACAAAAATGTCAGTTTTAAGGTTTTGCATTTAATAAAAAGTAATGTGCTGTTAAAATAACGGGGTAATAATAAAATTTTAGGGGTTAAAAATTAGTTATCGTGCTAATTGGGGTCAATCTACAAAAACTCCTAATTTTGTGTTTTGCGTAAATGAATAAAAGTTGATAAAAGAATGACAGCTGTTTTGTTAAAACAATTAAAAAGTTATAATTACGGTTAACAACTCTTTTTGAGGTGAATATGCTTTCAAAGCATGTAAAATGGAGTTTTATGATTTAATGACTCACTGCTACTGTAATTATAAGCCACTATGCAGTGCACTCAATCAGTAATTTAAAAAATTTAACTCGTTATCAAAATTTGGAATGGAAGCAAATCCTTTAAAAATCTAGTGTTAGTAGGCACCTTATCATGAGAAGAGACCTATAAGCTATATAACCTTGAAGAGTGATCTTGAATCTCGCAAGCTATTAACGTTTTGCTTGACACACTTAGCTAAACCAAGGCCTCATCAATAGTCTATATTGGTACTCACTGTGAGATCTTTGTACACCCAGTTTTCGGGCAAGTCTTTATTATTCATCACATTGAGATTAATATAGTCGTTGAACCTGTCGAAACTCCACACCGTATCCTCTTTTCTTTCTTGGTAAGATGGGTGCTTTTTCTGAACAAACTGCAAGAAAAGATAAAATAAATTTAATAGAGATTAAATGGCATTTTGTATCTCCAAACAGCACAATATCACTAAAACACACACACACACACACACACACACACACACACACACTAACAAAATGGCTAAATACTAAAATACAAAACACAAAATTTTAAAATTGTTGTGCTATTAAAAAAACCTTCAAACAAATTAAATAAAAATGCGGTTGAAAGGAGAAGCAGTTTGTTTAGGAATACCACTTAGGCCTGCTTACAATTTTTCTTATTGCTAAGCACTGTGCCGTTAAATTGCGGTTACAAACATGGATTGCGTACTTAATATCCTAAAAGATAAATTAGCCTCAATTTGACCGACAAAACATTAGATAGATAGATAGATAGATAGATAGATAGATAGATAGATAGATAGATAGATAAATAGATAGATAGATAGATAGATAGATAGATAGAGATAGATAGATAGATAGATAGATAGATAGGTAGATAGATAGACAGATAGATAGATAGACAGTTAGATAGATAGATGGATAGAGATAGATAGGTAAATAGATAGATAGACAGACAGATAGATAGATAGATAGATAGATAGATAGATAGATAGATAAATAGATAGATAGATAGATAGATAGAGATGGATAGACAGATAGATGGATGGATGGAGGGATGGAGGGANATAGATAGATAGATAGATAGATAGATAGATAGATAGAGATAGATAGATAGGTAGATAGATAGACAGATAGATAGATAGATAGATAGATAGATAGATAGATAGATAGATAGATAGATAGATAGATGGATAGAGATAGATAGATAGATAGATAGATAGATAGATAGATAGATAGGTAGGTAGATAGATAGATAGATAGAGATAGATAGACAGATAGATGGATGGAGGGATGGATGGATGGATGGATGAATGAATGAATAAATAGAATTGAATTCCAAAGATGAAGGAGGTGTGCTACATAAATTGAAAAGCATACTTGTAATATTTTCCACAGTTAATCAGGCGAGGAGGTCAGAAGAAACAATGCGCATTTGAGAAAATCTTCTTCTCGTGTTTAAAATTCCTTGGATGAAAGAATGACCAGTAATTGTTTAAACTTGCCCTGGATCTGCAATATATTCGCTTTACCACAGAACAATCCCCTGATATCCATAACCTTTTCTATAGATTTTTAACCATTGATTCACCTTACAGTTAAATTGGATTTTCCATATCAGAGAATGTCTTAGGTATACGCACTTCACTCTGTTTTATAGCTTCATCGTTGTCTTTATTTGTCATTCTTTGAGACAAGTTGTCGATTAATGCTTGTATGAACTGGCCCATATCAAAATATGGATAACCTCTTCTTGTAACAAACTCGTGCAGATGGATGACATCAGTTGCGTTTTTGCCGCGTCGAAGGAAATAAACCACTTTCTTTCCTATTCTTTGACACCTGAAGGTCAAACTCCAAATCTCTACTGGTTTGATTTGTTGTGTTCCGTGGCCAATATCAGACTACAAGGTAATACTATTTGGAAGCATTTCTCCAGTGCATTCATAATAAGTCACTCAAGGGCGTTACTAATGACAGAAAGAAGACTATATATATGGTTAAGTTTTAAGCAAGCTAAAGACTTCGTCAGGTTTTTTTAGCTACACAATTAAACACTTCTTCCCCGATTTTATTTGAACATATTAAAGATACCTGGTTGGTTAAATGGGTATGAATATCCAAAGATTCCACTGAAAATGGTACACAAGAAAGGCGCACGTAGCCCTTGTGATAATATACCATGTACGGTACAGTTGAAGCAATAAGCATGTATACTCGGACATCAAATTTGTGGCCTTGAAGAAGTAAAGGATTCATAATGTACCTAAAACAAAATAAGATTCAAAATACGAAATTAGCAGCACCAATGAATGTTTATTATCGGTTAACAATAACGCTATCTGGAAAAGACATTATTCAGTCCTTCTTGCAGTAACGACGAGGGCACTATGTTTGTAAAGTGGGCCTTAACAGAGAGATATCCGTTGAGATAGGCCCCTTATGTGGGTTTACTTTCAAATGTAATTGGATGGAATTCTTTGCTTGATTTACAAGTATTTTTTACCTTGAATTGGTAGAACTGGGAATTTTTTATCAACACTGATACGTAAAGCAAAGTCTATTCAGTTTCCAAGTTCATAAACAATGGTTCTTAATACCTGACCATTACTTTACGATTCCAAACTGAATTTTCTCAAGTTTAAGAGCAAATATGTACGAATTAATCATTAGCCCCAGGAAAAGTAAATAACTCAAAAATTATACTGCGCAAGTACAGGTAATCCTCCAGGTGACTCCCATCAAGATTACTGGGCTTTGTCAACTAAGTCACGTGCTCTAGGGCTTCAGATCTCGGTCCCAAGCTCCTCAAGGAAACTTTCCGTTACATAACAGTAAAGCCTGGATTATAATCTTAAATAGATAAAACCCTTTTGAAGTTTGCTTATAACTTTCCTATGAAGCTTTATGCTAGGTAAGCTGATATGTAGGTTCATTGCGTAATGTTATTGGCCCTTAGTTTCTACGTAGCAACTTACAAAAACAAAAGAGGGCATTCGTAAAAGTAATTACTAACCTTCTATTCTGATAACATGCATTGTTGTGTTAATATTTATAACAGTAATTCTGATAACAACTGCTACATTTCGTTTCACAAATTTACCTTCAATCCCATTAATGTAAAAACTAAGTCTAAAATGAAACTATTAAAAAAATTTAAGTATGAGAACAAACTCCATCTATTTAAATACTTTTCTTGTGTCTCGCTTTCTGTGGTATAATAGTTACCAGACAGTTTTTAAGATGTTCACTTTTTTAATGCAAAAAAAATTGTACCTACTGACTTGGGTTCAACAAGCTTATTGTTAACTTGAATTAAATTAGTTCAAGACTAGCAAATAAAGAGAAAGGGTAACTTTTCATCTTAGGAAATATCCTTTTCTTGCCATTTGTCATCTCTCAAGTGATACAAGCCACTCCCAGTGTCTCTCTTAGGTTTCTCCTTTTTGTGAAAAAAACACCAAATTAATATATGATTCAGGTTTAGTATTCAAGAGTCTTTGAGATGTTAGTATACTTCACTTGGCTTTCCGAAAGGTTTTCAAATCTAAGTATCTTTGTCTGGAAATCTGTAATTTTGACATTGGCTTTTATGTACAAGTCTGAGGGGAATTTCGAAATAAAACAGGAGTATCCTCTCAAGTCTATTGAAATTTTCTTGGTCAAAATATCAGTAAGTTTCACATCGAATCTTGATCCGCCACACCTTTGTATGCGCTGGGTTTGAGAAAAAAATCATGAAAGTTGTGAAGGCTGCTTTTTTACCTATATTACTATTACAAGCAAACATAACAATACCTATGCAATTTATCGAAATAGAAGATTAGTGATACTTTTTAAGGGTCTAGTATATTTTCTTTAGTTAGACGTGTTAACTGTACGTTGCTACTTCAATCTTTTTAATATCAATTGTTAGTTTCATTACTGATTTGTATTTATTTAGAAAGAAGCATCAAGCTGTGAGTAAGGCTTCTTGCAATAACACTTGAGTTATTTTTCCTGTATACTATGAAGTTTCCAAGGAAATGCTCACTTCTTTTTGTTTGAGTTGAATTGAAAAAGCCGATGCTATTATTATTACTATTATTATTTATTCTTCATCATCATCATCATCATCATAATCATCATCATCATTATTATTATTATTATTTACTATTATCATTATTTATTCATCATCATCATCATCATCATCATTATTATTATCATCATTATTGTGAATTGTTATCAGTATTCTAATGGCGATATTTTATACTCAATATGTTGTTTCAGCAATGCCAATTACAAAGTAGCAGTTGAAACTGACATATGATACGAAATTAATGGTTAACTGCAAAAGTGTGAGATGCGTAAAACAAATGAAGTTGGAGATGAATATCATACGACGTTAAAGTGCATAGCTTTGTGCAGTATAAGAAATAAATGCATTCCGGGAGTACTTCCATCGATATCTTTAAATTTTTAATTTCAATAAAAAACACTTTCCAAACAGAAATCTTGTTTAAAACATTACAAAGTTTTTACATAAAATGTTTTCTTACTGACAAATCAATTTCCGAGCAAAAAACAATTTATAGATCCGACGCTGTTACTGTATTCTCTTAAGTTAAATTGGCCTTTCTTTAATAATTTAACTGTGGCTTCCATTTTACCACTTATTGATATCTGGTAACCCATTTATGTAACATTATTAAATTTGGGTATTTTTGCCTCAGTTGTAGATGTGTATTACATTATTGACAGTCATTGATAGTTCATTCATTCTGCCGACATTCGAGTCTTAAAAGGAGTTACCAGCAACGTTAATTTTGGGCAGGGCCAAGACGCTCAGATCGAACTCCAGGGATATTGAAAGGTTGTTAAGTTTTCCAAGGCAGAAGAATTATTTTATCTAAAAAAATATTGAGTAAAGAATTATAATCGAGCTTGTATTCTTTTACGAGGTATTCCGGGGATCTTTGGTTTTAATAGAAATAACGTTTAATAAAAACTGTTGGTCAAGCATACCTTACATACAATGAGTTGGAAACTATTTTAGTGGAAATTGAAAACAATAACTTCAGGGCTTTCGCGTAAGACTTTGATGACACCGACGGAATACCGCAGTCGGCTGATAAACGGTAGAAAATCAAGTCCCAACTGATACGAAATGTATTTTGAAATTATGTGGACATACAAGGGTTTAAAAAAAATCGCCCAAGTACAACTGTAGGCTTTTATTACAATTTGCAGAAAGTTAAAGTAGTTATTGAGCTTGATAAAATTATACAAAACAAAAGAAAGGATAGCGACCCGAACTTTGACATGAGTTTATTATATTTCTATGTTTAGAAATTAGGAGTTTAGTACAAACCCCTTTCTCCGATAAATTGTGGCCTGAAAGGGGCAACTGACGATAAAGCAGAGGTATCTTCACATATGAAAAACAAAAACGTCGATCAAAGGCCAAGGGACTACTTTTGTTTGCAATAAAATCAAAACTTCGATAAAACCCTGTATTATTTAGTTTTCTTCCTTGTAAACTAAAGTTTAAGTCAAAGGTCTTGCATTTATTTTGAACTTTCGAAACATGGCAACAATTACCTTTCAGGAATCGAATACAAACGATTTTTTCAACGCATGAAGAGAGAGTCAGTGAGAGATAGATAGATATATCTATATCTATCTATATATCAGAGAGAGAGAGAGAGAGAGAGACAGACAGACAGACAGACAGAGAGAGAGAGAGAGAGAGAGAGAGAGAGAGAGAGAGAGAGAGAGAGAGACAGAGAGAAAGACAGACACAGGCAGAGGAGCAGGGTTTTATGATCAGGAACAAACATATTTAACATATATCAATGTGTTTCAGAAGTCTATTTTCCATGAATTTTGATTGCAATCTGCTATAAATCAACGACTCTGCACTAAAGTATGTTAAGGAAGTATGGGTAACACTATACTAATTTCGCAAAAGTGCAGGTTTGTTGATATTTGCAACAAGAAAACATGGCGTTATGTGGAGGTTTATAATTGGCAGTGTTACTTAAGAGAATAGGCAAGTACCGGTGTTTGTTGCTAGTCAAAATAGAGGGGGCGGATAAAAGATAAATGCTGATAAGACTGTCGAGTAATTATTTACCAATGCTAAACCATCTTTTCATATCTTTATACAAATTTGTTCCTGACATACACCTTTAACATAAAATTAAACTCTGATTTGTGTGTTAGGGAATGACAAACAGACCCTGAGGACGAGTCTTCAAAGCGTCTCTCTTTCCTGGTGGTCTTTAGAATTAAAATAATCTTACAAAAAGAACAGCAGCTTTACAATCTTCATGACGTCTGAAAAGCTTACCCGCAGAGAAGTTCATTGAATTCATTCTTCAAGTTTCTTAGCAGCCACAGAAGTCAAGCAAAGCTTAGACCGACGCCAAGACAAATCAACTGGAAGCTTTTGTCACATAACGTAAGTAATGATAACTCTGTTGGAAGTCTGGGAAGATAAATCTCTTACGACAGAAATTCTATCACAAATGATAAAAAGTGAGTCTTTCAAACATTTCCAGACGTCTGATAATAATTTTCCATTTATCTTAAGTTTTTCAAGCTTTAACTTTCTCAAGAAAAGCATACATTTCAAAAAGTAATGAAATAATCGGTAACACTATTGGTTTCAAATAAATTATCTTTTATAGAAAAATGAAATATAATTTTGCTAACATGGCTACATGCTCGTCCACCTGACCTATCTGCACTCGTCCCTCTCCAGAGCATTTTTGCCACCATATCTTCCAAGCAAATGCACCACTCCTTCCAAACTTCTCTATCGCTGGATATCACATAAAGGGCTGAGCCTCTCACAGAAAGGTGACTTCTCCTGCAAAGTCAGATCACCTGATCTCAATATACCGCAATGAAATTGGAAAAAAATAATATAGACGGAGAGGATTTTCAATTGTACAAAAGTGAAAAACAGATGTGCATCGAACTGGATTCGAACCAGCACTTAGGGATTATCATGGAGACATGCACTACCACCTGAGCCCAAGTGGTAGAGTTCGGTGTACACTTATTCTTCACTTTCTCACAATAATCTAATAATGATCATTATATAGGGAAAAAATATTTGACGAGACAATTTTTACACATCTTGAAAAAGATTGGTCTGGAGGGTGGGAATGATTTGGAAACATAGGTTACATGATAGCTGTGAAAAAGCTGAAGTGAAATGCAATGTTAACCTTTGAATGATCCTTTCTCGAAAATGATCTGTTCGTTTCTTCTTTCTTACTTCGAGTTTTTCCGTCAGACTAATTAAGTCATTAACCAGAAAAATCCCCTTGCCTTGATTCATACCGGAAGGCTTGCAAATCCACATTTCGCCTTCTAAAAAAATATAATAATAGAAACACAATCCATTCAAAATATAATACTCAATTAAAGTACTCTTATCCTTTAAAAAAAAAAGTAAACTGCAAAAAAAGCTTTAGTGTATATGACATGCATGAATATTTATCTGAAAAAACAAGTAAGTTGTATGCCCATATTATTATTATTTCAAATTTATTAGCCACTTTTTTGTCTAAATAATTTCCAGACCTATAATAGATAAACCACAACTTAGATTTTTAAAAAATGACTTTTTAATGAATAACACTTAATGTCTTGGTAATGCACTCGTCGTTCATACCGGAAGGCTTGCAAATGCAAAGGCGTGGTAATGACTTTCTTAACCAGGGGTTCCAAGATATAGCTCTTACTTTAATGAAAGCTGCACATTAGTAAATAGTAAGCTATAAGTAGGAATTACCTTTTTAAAATAGGAATTTTCAAGATATAATTCTTATTTTTTCGCATGGCACTATTTATAACAATAATACTTATAACGGTAGTATAACGGAATGGTAATATTTTCAATAAATGCCTACGTTAATACACAAACATTTGTATTTACATACACAGGGATCCAAATCAAGTCTTCAAATTTTTAAGAGGTCGTTATAAGAAAAAATAACACACAAACCCCGCTCAATATAACAATAAACTGGATCTTTGATAGCATCGATTAAGCAGTTTAGGTCCTACACAATTCTTCATTTATCTCCAAATTATCCTTCATCAAAACTATGGATTTTGCCACCCTTCATTTACTGTTTGTTGATTCGAGTTTGTAATTTTACTATGTTGGTTCTTATAATAGACAAAAGTACAACCTTAAAGCAATGTCAGATAATGGGGTTAACATCATCACATCCATACAACAGAGCATAGATTCCTAAAATTCCTAAAATTAACCACCCTTTTCCTTTAGCATGCATTTTCAATTAAAATTTCGTACTTATTAAACAGATGTTTTGTTTTCAATCAGAGACGTTAACAGTAGCAGGGTTTTAAGAAAAGGCGGAACTTTTTAAAGAAGAGAACCGAAGCTGTATCAAATTACTTGGGCAGATTTCATTTTATTTGAAGAATGGCTCCAGAAGGAGGCTTGGAGGGGGTAGGAGAGTAACAAAAAAAAAGTAAATAAAAGAATTAACGCTGGCGGGAATATTTGGAGGAGGGCAACGGGTGCACTAAGCACGCACCAAGCAGACTAAAGAGCAAGGTCTATAAGACACTGGTACGGTCAGCTTTGTTGTACGGAATGGAGGGCAGTACCGATCACTAAACGCCAAGAAAGTCATTTTTATGGGGAAGAAATGCGAATCCTGCTGTAGGCAAAGGGAGTGACCAGAAAAGACCAATTCAGAAAGGAAAACGTCAGAAGTGATTTTAATATTGCAGAGGGGTCTAAAAAGTTGCAAGAGCATCGGCAGTCACAGTTTGGTCATGTGGAAGGAAAAGATAAACAGTATGTGGAAAAGAAATGAATGCAAATGGAGCTTCCAGGACAACGTGGAAGAAGATGGCCAAAACGCAGATGAAGCGATAAAATCAAAGAAAATATCACATTGAAAGGGCTTACCAGCGAGAAAGCAAAGGATCACGTAAGGTGGAGAGGACACATTCGTTACGATGACCCCTGAAAAGGGTAAAGTCACAAGAAGAAGAAGAAGAAGAAGAAGAAGAAGAAGAAGAAGAAGAAAAAAAAGAGAGAGTAAAATTCCATTTTGTTTGTAATGATCTCTTGCCACTTTTCTAAGCATCTCGCACAAAAGGTTCAAATAAGTTTTAAACTGCAACCTTGAAACATCTTGCAGCATTAACTGACGCTAAAATCGCCAAGAATTAGATGCTGACTACTGTAACTACTTTAACATATTGAAAAGAAATAAAATAGTTACTTTTGACAGCGAAACCTTGAAAACGCTAAAAAATAGAAAAAAGTTCCGCTATCGGGGTTTACGAAATAAAAAAAAATATCCCAGTATCGGGATTCACAAATGACGTTTTGTATTGCACTAGCATATAAAATGTGGCAACAAAAAAAATTAAATGGAAGTAGGATTCTTTTCCTTAGACTTTGAGGGCACAGAAGAGAGAATAAGGAACCATTAAAAAATTAGGGCAATTGTTTTTCAGCCTCTGTTATCCGTAACATTACATTTAGCGGAAAGAGTTAAAAGCAATTTATGTCTGCAGTGTGTACTTAATAAAAAATTAAAATGTTAAAATAAAGTAAAATTTGTAGTGACATTATTAAAAAATCATTGACATCCCAATACTCTCTCCTGAAAAGAAAGCACTAGCTGAACGAAGATCCTCGAGATATTTGATGCTATATTAATGCCGTTGGATGTGCTGTGATCAGTGAGGCCAAATGTAATGAGTTGATGAGAATGATGTCACCACAAGCTCAGAGCATGGTAAAAAGATACTCTTTGATAAAATTGTTTTTTCTCGTTTTCTGTCGGTCTGCTTATCTGTCTATCGGCCTGTCTCTTTTTCCCCCCTTCCGTCATTTAACCCTATTTGACGATTAGTTAAAATAGCACTGTTACCTTTAAAAATCTCTTTAAAACGGTTTAGCTCGGCAGTGCCAGTGCTGTGATCAGTGAGGCCAAAGTAATGACTTGAGAAATTGAGGCT
>RDPX01000030.1:3211517-3236539 GCA_003991215.1 Morbakka virulenta
TGGACATCAACACTCTCCAGGAAAATTAAAATTAGACTATTTATCGCTACAGTCGAATCAGTGTTACTTTATGGTGCAGAAACCTGGACCCTAACAAAGACAATGAAAAAACAGCTTGACGGATGTTACACCAGAATGCTACGAATGGCCCTCAATATTTCATGGAAACAGCATATCCCCAATAGTCACCTATATGGAGAACTACCTCCAGTATCCATCAAAGTCCAACAGAGAAGAATGCGGCTAGCCGGACATTGTGTCAGACACGAAGAAGAAGTAGCCAACAAACTTGTCCTATGGCAACCAATGGATGGGCATGGAAATCGAGGAAGGCAAAAATTTACATATGTAGACAACGTATTGCAAGACGCGGGGCTGGACAATACAGCTGAGTTAAAAACAATCATGATGGATAGAGAGTGCTGGAAGGATTGTGTCTCCATACTTGCGCGATGTGAAAATCGACCAAGATAGAAGATAGATACTGAAAATTAAATAACAATTAATCTTTTCTCGTGTTTTGGAAATATATTAGTAAAGTAGTCTTAAACAGAGAAAACCGGGTAAAAGAATCCAATAAAATAAAACGGAAATGTTTCTCCAGAAAACAGAAAAGGAAAAAAAGACAAATTACGTCGGACTTTGGTCTTGATATCAAGGCTCTCAAAGTTATATCCTCACCATGTACGTAAGTAGCTACATCGACGCATGGGGTGTAATATAGGCTATTGTCAGTAATGTCATTCCCACCACTTTCAGTGACTTTCCATGTACTTTTATGAAAAAGAAAATTGAAGTGAGAAAAAGAGGCGCTGAAAGTCAATTGAGAGATTTGAGGAACCGAAAAAAGTGTTTTGTTGACAATCTTGTTTGTGTAATAGCTTTTGGGATTTTCATAAAGTTTCAGGTTTTAAGTTACAGAATATTCTACAAGATGTCGTAGGACACTTCAAAAACCTGGAATCCAGGTCCTTTAATTAGAGCAGTAAAGTCAGGCGATAATGAAACAGCATAATCCAATCAAAAGAATGTTCTTGATCGCTGCTTTGGAAAATACAAAAAGACGATCAGCATTTCAGGCGTTTTGCTATGTGTTTATAGCGTGCTGCAGTTAAGATATCTTTTAAAAATTTTCCCAGTCTGAAGGTATACGTGGGTTTCTTAAGGAAACATGATTATTTAAAGACACTAACTTTCCCCAGCAGGCATAGGACATAGACAGCAAAATAAAAATGATCAGCCTGGAAACAGCTAGCTTATACCAAGGAACAAAAGGTGGGCAATTTGAAGAAGGATAGCATGATCCAAAACGACATTTATTGAAGAATTTCAAACCATTCTGAAATTGTTTTTACTTAGGCTGCCCGCGAAATCTTTAATTTACCGTATAGGTGCGGTGACCATTGAGCCTCGGGTCCTCGTATATTGCTATGAAAATACAAAGGATTTTACTGTTGCAATACATATCAAAGAAATTAAGCTACCATATGATAGGTGTTGTAACGAAAAAATCGTACCTTTTACAAGTACCTTCCAGCCATGTCTCAATAGATTTAAAATAATATACCATGTCATAATAGCTTTTGGAGACAAATCTATATGACTCATGGACTTCAACTCTACGAATGAAAATATTGGGAATCATTTAAGAATTAACTATCAAAAATAACATGTACATGTATTAGTAAATCATAGTGTCAAGCTAAGGGAATGTGTCTTTTGTATGAGAATATGCCATATACAAAATATTAGCTGAAATTTAAAAGTATCATCTAGGAATCTAGGTTATTTTATCTTGTCTAGTTCCTTGGAAAAAAGGAGACAGAAGCTTGATTTTTGCTTACACTATGCTACGTTTCGAGAGATACTTCTCCCATCGAGCCTGACGTTGGGAGAAGTATTTCTCGAAACGTAGCCCAGAAAAAGCTTACGACTCATGACATGATAAGCTCTTACATCTATGGCTACCTCTGAGTCCATAAAGTTCAGAATTTATCAAGACTATGCAGTACTATTTTGAGCTATACAGTATCAGGATTAGATTTCTGATGGCTTTTAAGGTGCTTCACATACTTTGAGTATAAATGTATCGTAAAACTAATAGTATGGAGTGGAAATTTATCACTTTTAACGCACTGTTACGACAACGGAATCAGATATTCCATTGATATAACTTATTGACGTGACTGCTCATATACAGTAAGAAGCAAGCAAGTAGAAGGTATGTTCTAAACAGTATCGCACAAGTATCTTTGTAAGCCTCAATGTAGTAACTTCCAATTCAACTCATAATTGTAAAAAGATCACAATATAATATCCATAAACAAAAAAGTACAATAAGAGGTAAAAAGTATATTTTAAACAGGAGGCTGTCATTAAACACACAAACGATTAAGAACTGTCGCCAATTGTAATTTAGTTTGGCAGGGAATAAATATATATATATATATATGAATATATATATGAATATATATACACATGTATAAAAATATAATACATATAAATATATATATGTACATATATGAATAAATATATTTGTGTAATTTTGTGTATTTGTATCAAAAAGTGCTCAATGCATATAGCAGAGCAATATACATAAGGTAAAACACGAAAAATAAGAACTGTGATTGCAACTAATAATTTCACGATAATTCTTCCTTTCTCAGAATATTAACGCATTGTAATACGTTACCACCTGTAATTTTTATTTTTGATGAACCGCCTACTTTATTTGTTTATAAAAGCTTGTACAGTATTTGTAGCATTATTGCCTGATGATCGAAATATCGTGAAACTATTAGTTGCAATCACAGTTCTTATTTTTCGTATTTTACCTTATGTATGAATAAATATTTATATAATTTATACACTAGTTTATTTTTTTGGGGGTTTTTTTAAGTTTTAACGTCATTTTTCCCCAGCAATTGGGGCTCAGACGGTGCCCTTCAGAGGGACTTTTGATTTGGCCATGAGGAATTTCTTGGCCGGATGCCCTTCCTGACGCCAACCAATGGCTTTTTTCTTTGTAAAGTTCTAAGTTCTCCTCGACATCTCGGGGGATCGAACCCCGAACTCTTGGTTACTTAGCAGTTGGACTAACCATTAAGCCACGGCTCCTCATAATTTATACACTAGTGTAAGAACTAAACAAGAAAAGCTTTGCAATATGAAATAAGCCTACCTCCCCTTGTGCCATCTGGCTCCAATCGTCTTTTCTCCTTCTCCAAGCCATACTTCAACATGTACCATATCATGCCTCTGTTTCCGTCCTAGCACAAAAAATAACCAATAAAAAAACGGTCTTTAGAAGTATGTTTCAGACTTAAACTGATGTACCCAAAGTTTACTTTTTCTTAAGTTAATTATTATACTCTGTCTTCAAAGAAGTAATTTAGTAAAGCATTATTCATTCCGTGCACACTTACGGCGATTAAATGCCACCAAGTGCAGGTGTGTTTGCAAATTTTCCTTTCAGCACTTTAAATAGTGCGGGGCATACACAGTACTAAACAGCATCATTGAGAATAATGTTCGGTCTACGGTTGCAGGGCACCAACATTCAAATTTACCTGAAAAATGTTATATTTACTGGCTGAAAAAAGAAGAAATCTCAAATTGTAAAGTTGACAATGTTATATAAGTACGTTTTGCAAAATATATATCTATATATATAAATATATATATATACATATATATATATGATACAAATAAAATTACCCATCATAAAAGACAAAGAACTAAACAAATTATAAGTGAAAGAAAACTAAATGTATTTTTAAGATTTCAAGAGTAAATTATATTTAACCACAAAGTAAAGTAGGGAGGCGCAGTGTTGAGGATTAATTCCTAACAATTCAATTAGAAGTCCGAAGTATTGTAGAGTTGCTTTCGCTCACCAATATTTTTGGCGACGTTCACTTCATTTTTATGTCGGAAAGCAATTACAAAAATGACAAGAAAAATTACCCAAGCATATAATATTCTCCAAACATTAATACTTTACACATAATATGAAACACAAAACTTGAATATCGCAATAAACGTCAGGCTCATCTTGCACTCGATTGGATCATCTAATTTTCACTTTGCGAAAACTTCTTTCTTTATCTACGGGATGTTCTGTCTGGCATAAACTAAAGCATGGTACTTTACGAGTTTAAGTGCCAGTGTGATACCAGATACGTAGGCTGTAAGTCCTTAAGATTGATCTATAGAATAAAACAAAATGTGCCTAGGGTTTACAGATAAAACCTCAGTCTTCATCGAGTTCAGCCAAAGTGACGAAAATTGTACAAAAAATTGTTGATTGTGACTCGGCTATAACACAGCACTTACTGATGGACTGTGAATGCGGCAAAACTTTGTACCTAAAACAGTTCAAAGTAATTGGCAGAGCCAGGTCTGCCTTCCATGTAAGAGCAATGGAGGCAATTCGTATTTTTTTCTCATCACCTCGTCTTTGTAGACAAAATGACCTTGTGTGCGGTCTTCAAACGTTTGAGACATCCAGCCACAAAAAATGGCGGGCTTTCATCGATCCATTTTTTGTGTTCTGTATCGATACTCACTTGACTTGTATTTTGTTATTCTGCCGTCACGTTTCAATCGAGTGGCGGCAAAACGTTTTCGACCAAAAAGAACATGATTCTAATTGTGATATTCATGTTTTGTACTACAAATCGTTTATTTCAAACACACAAAACAAAAAAATCTTCACGGATTTATTCTTTAACGATTACTGCAATAAATACTGAGAATCAAATGAAGTGAATTTGGATATCATTGGTATACGCAGAGCAAGCCTGAGCACGCATAAGAAATACTCTCTCCCTGTATAGTGTTCTTCATGCCCTTCCCATATAATATGTAAAAGAACGTTGCGGTGTTCTTAGTGTGCTACATGATACGCCTTTTCTATGCAACATGCGCAACAAAATGTTTATATGAACCATTCGACTTCATTATCCTGAGCAATTATACCAACAAAAACTGAAATGACGTAAGGTGCAGTTGCAAAGGTATCTAATGGTTCTTCCTAAGTAGCTATGGTGTTCTGTATTTCTTACCCCCAAAAGTATGCTACAACAGAACTGTAAGACAACAACATTAGTTTTTGAGTTCTATGGTTTTACACCGACAATGCTAGCCTTCTGAATTTTATTTAGCTAACAGTTACATAATCATACGCCAGGTCTTTGATTATTGGAGAGTATTTAAATGAGATATATAGTTATAGATCATTCCTCTCGATGAGCATTAACATGCGAAGCCAAGGGGTCTCACAGAAGAAACATAGGACTAGTTGGTATGAAAGAGTGCTTGAGTAAGTGACATCAAAGGAAAGGCAACCGATGCACAGTTCCAGAAGAGAGGTCACACTCGGAGGAGAGAAGAAAATGCACTAAAGATGCAGGGGATCTTCCAATTTTAAGAAGGCAAAAACCGAAGGTACCACAAGGATCTTAAATAATGGCTACCAAGACGGGGGATGCGAAAAATCAACACCAAAATCAAGGAAAGCTACTCTGTCCACCGAGTCATGATGACAAAAAAACAGAAAATGGCAAAATTATGCATCATCTACCCTCAGTCTTGAGATTAAGTCCCCTGCTTCATAGACCCTGCTGTAGTCAATTTTCTGTAAATCTGACAGGTTAATTTCCAGCGAAAACAAACTATAAGGAGAAAACACAATTTTCTAGAGATTTGTACAATATGACACAAAAAGTAGCAATCACAAACGGAATATTAATAATACTCACTATTTTTATCGAAGTATTTTCCAGAGATAAACACAAGGTCACCTGGTTTCATTTCTTTTTCAGTTAATGACACAGGGAGAGTATCATACTACAAAGCAATCATAACAATTGTATCAATATTTCTTTAATGACAAAAGTATGGAAAACTAAACTAAAAAGTAAATAATGTTGTATGAAACAATTAGTATACATACTACAAACAATATCACAGTGCTTTCAAACTTAAGATTTTATGAGTGCTATGGATGATAAAAATGACAATTTGTGGAGTGCTCTTTACATTTTATTATTATTAGATGACAACTGTTTCACAACTATTCTAAAAAGTTTCTGAACTGGTTGAATTTACTTAAAAATATAACATTTATTTGCAGCTTTGATACATCAAACTATCCCAAAAAGTCAAATTGACTTTTGGTGAATAACAAAAAACACCCACCCAAAAAAAACAAATCTCAAAAAGCTACCACATTTTTCAACTGATATTCCAATGTCGTTAATCTATTTTGGTATGTCGTTACTTTCACTTAAGGATTTCATAACAGACGTGGCAAAAGAAAAACATTCTCTTTATCTATCCTATACACCAAAAAATCCCAGTAATTCGCTATTACATACAGCGACATCAAATAAAAACCAAACAAATTACGACGAGCACTTACAATCGTCGTACTGATAACAGTAATAACAGCAGTAACAGTAATAGAAAGAGTAGTTGTAGTACTACTTCTACCAGTAGCATCAGTAGAAGTAACAGTAGCAGTATTAGTATTAGCGATATTATCAGTAAAGGTATATAGTAGTATTAATGGTATATCCTATAGTAACAATAATAGTAGTATCAGCAGAAGTAAGAGAATTGGTGATAGCAGTCGTAATGGTATTTAGTAGTAGAAGTCCCAGTAGTTGCAGTATCAGCAGAGGTAGCAGTAGTAGTTGTAGCATTATTGAAAGTGGTAATAATGGAATATAGTAAAAGTAGTAGTAGTATCAGTAGAAGTGCTAGTATTAGTAATAGCAGTAGAAATGGAGTATACCAGCAGCAGTAGTAGTAGTAGTAGAAGTACAGTAGCAATAGCATCAGAAGAAACAGAAGTAGTGATTGTATATAATAATAGTACTACTAGCATTTGTGATAGTAGTAGTAATTGAAGATGGTAAGGGTAGCTGTAGTAGTAGTGTTAGTAGAAATAAAATGAGCAAAAATAAGAAATATAATCTAAAAAATATTCCCATAATTCTTACCAAAAAATACGATTACTACGTGTCTATACATATACTTTTTATCCTATTAAGTAGAAAATTCTTTCTAAGAAAAACAACTGTTAGTAATACCATGTATGCCTGATTTCCTGATCCAATTTTAAAGCCAAAAAATTGCTTTAAATCTATTACAGCACGCCGTACTAATCCACAGCAATCAAGAAACAGGCCTGAGTTATATTCTGGACCTGAAAGGATTTGAACAGAAAAGGTAAATAAAAAGAGAGAAATTCTAATTTTTTTAAACAAATTTAATTCAAAAACACGGCACAAATTGTGCATAAATCAAAACAAAAACTTTCGATTCTTTTGATTTGATACTTCTTTTCAAGCAAGCCATTTATATATTTTATCATATAGGTTATAAAGTGATAGAAGAGATATCGAAGTTTTTAAGCTGTTTTGTTAAAGACAGAAGTTTCAGCTACTGAAAAACGCCAAAATTCTCTAAAAACAAATTTGACACAAATTAGGCTACATGAAAACCAAAGCCCATTTTGGTTTTGGAATACATCGAAGCAGAAATAATGTGATGATAATTATAGTCAACAGGTTACGTAGATCGAGTTTGATGCGTATGAAAAAACCCAACAGACTATTATTGGGTTTGTCAGCAGTATACGTCTATTTCAAATGGAAATAATAAGGTTATAAAAGTTAAGTTACAAACTCTAGTGCAGTGACGTTCTCAACCACAAAAATGCGTTTTTAATATCTTAAAGTTGATACACTTTAACGAATTTCCATGCGCATTTCCACGTGCCTTAAAGGCAAAGTAATTAGGATAAATTATGAGCATAAATTATCTTTTTAAATATCCAATTTCAAAATCGTATTTAAAAATTCGAAATATTCTGGTCAAAGTACAATTTAAGGAACCAACTCCCCTAGCACTGCTGCATGTGTACGTACTTTTTCTACAATCAGTCATGGAAAACAGGCGTATGAAATTCATCGAAGGGCGATAGGTGTTTATGAAGATATATTACGAATCTATGTAAATAGTGAACCACTTGGGAAGTTTGACAGTGAAATATCTCTTGACAAGTCCCATTTTATTGCAAAGAAAAGCCATCTTGCAGAACACAAAATAGGGCAATAATGCTTGAAAATCTGATTGTTATATGTAACATAAGTTGAAACAGAATTATAATCACTTCTTTTGTGAATGTTCATCAGGTAGTAGGTTTTCTCACATTATTGTTAAAAGTAAAAGTCAAATGTTTAATTTGATTGCTTCAGTATTTTTATTTCCTAGTGTTCAACTAAAAGCTGGATTTTTCAAAATATCTCTTAAATACAATCTTTTTCTTTTAAATAGCTTTCCTAAAAAACAACCAGCTTTTAATATACAATCTGTGATAGAAGCATTCCTTTATTCACTTCAACACTGTTTAGAACCAATTCATTGATCCTTCTCTCTGTCCAGAAAGTTCTTAAATGCCTCATTTATGACCACAGTTTGAATGCCTTTCACCTTCTTCTTATCAACATCCTTTATTCCCCAAGCATCCCCACCCTAGGTAGATACTGAAAAAGCTGTTGGATGAAGTAGCCTGGCTCTTAGTTCCATACCAACGTTTCTATCTCTCCAGAAGTTATTCAAACTTTGTACAGCTGACCATGCCATGGCTAGTCTATGTCATATTTCTTGTGAATTACCTCCTCTAGGTGAAATTACTGATTCCAAGTTTACAAAATCACTTGCCTTATTGATATTTTGGCATCCAAACAAAATTGCTGTTTAAGTATCTATTCTTATCAATCATCATTATCTTGGTCTTATTGGCATTAAGTAAGAGTCCACATTTCAAATCTCTCTCTTTAGTAATTCTTACCATGTATAAAAATTCTTCTTGGTTGGCTGCAACTATGGCTAAGTATATTCTTAAAAAAAAGATTATTTCTCTTTACTCCACCAACTTTGATACTGAAGTTGTTTCCATATAGCACATTTCTAATGATGTTTTCACCAGACAAATTATACAGTATTGAGCTCAGAATATAACCTTGATGCACTCAATATTCAATTTCAAACCAGCCTATACATCCATGTACTGTTTCTATTTTTGATTCTTTATTTAGGTACAGTATTTGTATAAGAGGAATTAACTGAAATGCAAAACCCATCTCTTCTACAATTGACCACAATTGGTTGTGACTGACACTGTTGGAGGTCTACTGATAATCAATGAAAGCTAAATAAACCAGCAGGGAGAAATATTTGCATTATTCTATTATGAATCAAATTTTGACAATATGCTCATGTGCACCTCATTGCTCAACACAGCCAGCTTGATTTTCAGAAATTTCTTTGGCATATTTGAACATCCTGCTTAAAATAACTTTCAACATTACCTTACTAAGGTGTACAGGTGAAATTACTACAGTACATATATCACATGAACTGAGTAGGCATGTGCATCATGTGACAAGAACCAATGCTCATTTTGCCATGAAAGTTTAATCTGGAGAACTGAAAATGTCTCTTGATTTAAAATGGTTAAGAAATCAGAATAAATGTTTCTGAGTGGAAAGAAAAATCTGGAACAAAAATAAATTTGGTAAAGATTAAAACTATCCTATTAAAATAACATGGAACATAACAACAAGTAAGAAAAATTTGGCCAGAAATAAGTCTAGATATTTTCTCCTGCTGTTATGAGGAACCTAGCTATGAACATAATGTTAAAACATAAGTCCTATGGGTTTCAAAAAGGAAAAAGACACTGGAGCATATGTAAAAACTTATGAAGAAGAAAAAGAATGAAGCTTTTTATCTTAATTTTCCTGTTTTGTCATTGCAGGGATATTTCAATAAAATGAATTATGAAAAAAAGTATAACAATAGAAAATGCATAAGAAAAATATGTATAAGAAAACTCCTTTATTTAATTTGCTATACTTTTTCCATGCTTTAATTTCATATAATATATCAACACATATTCAAAGAACAAAGTTGTATTTATTAGGCCTTACTTCCAACTTCATGGTACTTTCTTGCATATGGAACACCAAGATATTTCTTCACTTGTGTTAGGAACATTGTCCTTAAAGCATCTTTCTGTTGTTCAGTCCTCTGTATCTTTTGAACATTGATTTTCTTTAATGTCTTAATTTCTTCCTGAAAGAAATAATAACAATGGTATGGGACTTTTAAAAATAATGACCCTTCCATCTTTAAGTTGTACTATTATTGATAGAGTCAAACCTTCCTATACTGGTCAATCTGTATAGCAATTACCATTCATGATAGACACAACATTCCAAAACTATAAATACTTACTTCTGTGTAGTAGATACCTACATTGGGTGAAAAAAACCTAAATGTTAAAAGTCAGAGTGACATAAATTAAAAGATAAATTCTTAATTCATTTGGTTATTAAATACAAACAAATAAATAAATAAATACAAACAGTTTTATTTTCAGTTGTTTTAAAAGCCATGGTTCACAGTTAGGCCAACAGATTTTCAGAGATATGTAAGGGGGATATAGGGCAAACTTTTAGGGCTATTTACTCTAAAGAAATAGAAGAGTTTAATAAAAGTGTGAGCTTATCATATTGAATACATTTGACAAATGTCATAAAAAGACTGTGTGGAGCCTATATAGCAAACTATTTGCTGTGTGCACTAAATGATGTACAAAGGAGACTGAATGCCACTGTCAGTACCAACAATTTTAACACCAACTAACTGAATGAAAGTATTTAAGTACAATATTGCAGAGAACAGGAAAAAATGTGAAAACATCAAAAGCACTTGGACTTATATACACCAGCAACATTCAATAACAAAGTAATTATGTTCCAGTAAAAGTCATTTGAAAGGATATTTACTTTATTGTTTATTTCAACTCTTGTGTGCTTCAGATGATGACTACTTTAACATTTCTTGTTATGCAATACAATTTTTGTAATAATGTTCAGTTAACTTAGGAAACATATATTGCACATTTGAGTACCTAATCTTTCTTTGTAATACCATTTGATATTATTTTAAATCTGTTTTACAACTTGTCTAGCTCTAGCAATAAAAGGAACAACAGAAGATAAGTCATTGTATGTATAAGTGGTCAGTACCTGCAGCCATTATTACACTTGGATCTCTAGGTATCCACCTGTTTTGATAAAATACTCACCTGCTATTCCTTAGATCTGTCTGTCAACATCAAGTCTTTTACCAAAATTGTATGAAAATCCTTTGTGCATGATAAGAGTCTGTATCAGATGAGCTTTTTAAATGAAAAGTTTTGGCTAGGCTCTATCTCATCTGAAGCTAACCAAACTTATGTCCCTGATACCTAGTGATCTGCTAAAGTTGCATCTGGACATGGAAAAAAAGCGATTGGCTGTGCAGAATCATATCAACCCCTATCCCCCCCCTTCTCTCAATTGTAAAGGATCATTATTTTATCACCAGAAGGAATTTAACGTACCAAAACTTTGAGCTGATCGAAGACTAGCTCAGTTTGTTTTCAGTCTGGGCATAGATTTGGAAAATATAGAAAGATCCTGCTTTGATTATAGAAGTAATATCTACTATTCTTCCTAATTTAATATATGTAAGACAATCTCTTAAAACAAAAGATTCCCAATAACGTCAGATCATGTCCAGAAGATTCTAAAATGACATAATCATTGTGCACCAATGAATCAAAAGTTTTAAAATCCCAGTATTTCTTCTGCGCTGAGAAAATCCATTTTCAATCTATATATCATAGTACAAATTTCCGTGTGTGCATTTTTTGTTTCTTTCCCCATAACTTGTCAAATTGACATAGTGGCGAGATTCAACAAACCATTTTTTTTGTACCGCAGTACAATCTTATTGTTTGTACCATCTGGGGGAGGTATGCTTAAGTGTGTACTTGGAACCATTGATACCAAGCACACCAAACGAAATGCTATGCTTTTATCCCAGGGCTACTATTTTTCAATTTCGAATCCTATCCTCGTATTTTCATCCTGGGAACCCGGAGAGTCAGTGCAATCATCACCGTACCAATTTTTCTTATTATTCTGCTAATCNCAAATTTCCGTGTGTGCATTTTTTGTTTCTTTCCCCATAACTTGTCAAATTGACATAGTGGCGAGATTCAACAAACCATTTTTTTTGTACCGCAGTACAATCTTATTGTTTGTACCATCTGGGGGAGGTATGCTTAAGTGTGTACTTGGAACCATTGATACCAAGCACACCAAACGAAATGCTATGCTTTTATCCCAGGGCTACTATTTTTTAATTTCGAATCCTATCCTCGTATTTTCATCCTGGGAACCCGGAGAGTCAGTGCAATCATCACCGTACCAATTTTTCTTATTATTCTGCTAATCAAAGTATTGACAATTAGATAAGAATGCTAGTATAGCCGTTGATACTGTTTGCAAGAGTAAATTTCTACTTCATTTTGCTAATCGTACTTAAAAACAAGATAAAAGCTCAACTTCCACAAAACAAATAATATTAATCAACTCACTTTTCTTTTGTCACAAAACTCCCTGAAGGCATTTTGTAGGCTTAAGGACTCGTGAAGCTCAACAGTTTTATCTTGGTTATTGTGGAAATCGATCCATATTAAGTTGTTGGGTGACATTTTAAAAAATTGCAAAAAGCTGGATCATAAACAAGTGAGAGGAAAATGTGAGATCAAGATTGATTACAACAACAACAAACAGTTGATTGTTGTTATTCACCTTGGAAATTCTTCCAGTGTCCAGTCCACCATTAGTACTGGCTGTTAATTGGACAATAATCTACCAATGGCGATTATGATTGGTTGATATTCTGGTTGCGTTTTTTGAATATTTTCGGTTTGCAAGCAGAAAATCAGCAGGAGAGTTGAATCGTTGTGTATTACAGTGGTAGTGTTACAGTATGCTCTTGCAGTAAAAGGAAAGTTTGCCGCATCATATAATCTTAAAAACAAAATGGGAGCAGCCGACAGTCGTTTGGAGTCAATATCAACAACAGAAACACCGCAGTACTTGAAGTATTCGCAGCTTATTTTTGATCCTCGTTCACCTGCTAATGGAAGAACACCTCTTGTTGCTGCTGAAGTCAATCCTAACGATCCACGTTCTCCTGCTTTTCATTTCGACAGAACACCATTATTTCGAATACCGGAGCCGTCTGACTGTGAAAAGTCTTCTGAAAGTGATTCAGTGAGTCCAGAAATCAGAAATTTCGACAACGAAGGATATGATGGAACACCTTTACGACAAAAGTCATCTTTGGATAACGAAATTAGTACTAACCTGTGCAAATCTGACCCCGAGAAGGCTGCCAACGATAAAGGAATCAATAAGACTGACGTTGCCAAAATGGATTCTCCTGTCCTTGCAGAAATAACTAGTTCAACAAAAGTTTCGAAGAGAAAATCGCTTTCAAAGAAAGACGCTAAGAGTGTAACAATCGAAGGTGGAAGTTCAAAATCGACCAAGGGAGGAAAGAAAAGTTCAAGAAGACGACGAAATGGGAAAATATCGTTGGAAAACAGGAAACTGAAGTCAAAAAAATTGGAATTTACTGAAAACTACGTTTCACCATCAAAGAGATCCCCTCTAGCTACCCGTAACTTTGTCAAACTCGAGGAAAGCCCAGCTTTTAAAGAAACAAGGAACAGACTTGAAAGGTTGAGCCTGTCGTCGAGGATGAAGGACAACAAAGAAAGTTCGTCCGAAAAGGAAAATCTGCTTTCATTTAGACGTTTTTCGTATGTATAGAGTTGGTTGGCATTACAGTTTAAATCATTAAATTAAATTCCCATTTTCTACCTAAGAGAATTAAAACCAATTGCAGTAGTAATAAGTAGCCTTCTCAAGGTGAATTGCAGAAGCACATAATACAGCATGTTTTGCAATGCTTGGAAACAGTGATAGCTGAATAAGGAGGTGGATGACTATTTCTGGATGGTAATACACTAGAAGGACGAGTTTCATTGCGTGTTTCATAGTCAGCTTTTAGGATACATAAGAGGCATAAACAGGATGGTTTTAGTTTGCACGGTATATCTTGTTATGCCTCGAGCTAACAGGAAATGTGTATCAAATTTCGTTGCTGCCAGAGATAATGAATGAATTTTTTTTATAAACTTTATTTGACAGTAATTTTACAATTGTATAAATTGTATAAACAATAGTCTCCAACAATGGAATAAAGTAGATTGTAGATGGCGAGTACGTTCAACATTTATTTCTCAGACTCTTCAAATATAATCAATTTAGCAATGTTTTTTTTCAACTTTTTTCCCTTTGCAACTGATAAATTTGCAGCAAGGAGTTATTTTAGTGATAATCTGTTATTGTTAATACATGGATAAATTCAGTACCTTTATTTGTCAGGGTAACGACTTCTAACCTCCTTTTGGGTGTAGAGCTGCAGAATGGTTCAGCTTTTTCCCTTAAAAACATTGCCTTCGGATTACTTGTGATCGATTTAACAGTTTTGTTTTATATAAGAGTGTTATGGGTACTTTGGGAGGGGTGTTCCGACCACACTTTTGGCAGACCTTATTCTAGCTTCTCTTCTTCCATTTGACCCTAAAAACACCGTTATATATATATATAGTAATAGTAGTAACATATACCAATGTTCACTAAGAGTGCTCAATGTTTCCAGAGCGTTTATAAATCCAGTATAATATTATTATTATATTATTTTGTATACTATACTGGATTTATATATATATATATATATATATATATATATATATATATCAAGTAAATAACTGTACAATTGGAAGTTCGCCACACCTCTCGTTTAAAGCAGAGTTTTTCTGTACGTGATATCTGCCTATCATAGAATTTAGTTTTTCTTTGGTCCCTTTAATAATTAATGACACCTTCAGACTGTTTATGTTTTGTTAGATATTCAGTAGGTCTACTAAGTTCAGATTGAATGACAAATGTTGTTATCGTGTTTTAGGAGAAATGGTAGTCGGATTCCATTATTGTAATAATATTTAACAGGAATAGACTTTTGGTAGGATTATTCGTGATTTTCGAAGCGTTCCCAAGTATGCCTTGTAAATAAGCCTTGTTTAATTTTTTTCATTTCCTTTGGTTTAAAAGGTGTTTTTTTATATGCAGAATAATAATCAAAATGTGATATACTTAACATGTGCATTACTTTATTGTCCACACACATGTTGTCTACTTGATGCAAGTGATTGGGAATTGCTGCTGGCAGCACTCGTCATGCTTGCTGTAAGGTAAAAGTAGCCCATCGTATGAAGACTTGAGATGCAGGTAACCAAACATCTGTTGATAGCTCCTCCCCTCACATACATACACGCGCGCGTGTTTTTTCTGCGTTGAGGATACTATACATTTGTGTACGCAGGAGGACTCTGACGTATTTTGTCATTTTAGATTTCATTTCAATGAAATCGCTTGCGCATTGATTCCTTAAACACCCACACATCCCTTTATCGGTGCGACACAATGAAGCAGTTAACGAGTAAAAGTACTTGTGTGTGTATCCTTTGGGACACTTAAGAATCAGTGCTCCCTGAAAGCAATTTCTTATGTGACATTTGCGAGTTTTTTTAAGCGCGAGCAAGTATTGCCGCACTTCTACATCTTTGTATTTCCTTGTTCTTGGACGATTTATCTTTTCGTTACAGACAATTGACATAATAATGGACTTGTCTTTAATGCGTGCCCTGTACGCGTGCTCCATTGTGTAATAGAACAATAAGTTGGTCAATTCTGAAACTGAGTTGAATGTGGACCTGATGTGCACTTATCCATGTATTAAGTGAAGTTCAGAATTTTTATAGACACTTATTTGCTCAGTAATAAAATAAAATACTAGGCTCGAGCTTGTAGGCTGAAGCTTTTTCAGTCTTATGAAAACGGCCTCTGATCCCATGGTGGGTGTACAGCTGAACTACCAATTATTACCAACCCAAATTTACATTTTGCAGGGAATTATTACTTTGTAATAGGGAAATAAAAGGCATTTTTAATACCCAGAAAATTAAGTGTACCATCACGTTTCTATCAAGTCTTGATTAGATAAATGGTAATTGTGGCCAGTTTTTCAGGAGGGCATCGATTTTGGTTCGCTCCATATGATCCTTGAAATTTCTTATAAAACCACAAGGAATCAGCTCTGTCTTGGTGAAATCTTTATGAAAAATATTCCTCTGGGTAAGTTAGTTGGAGGAATAAACAATATACAAAAAAGTACTTTACAGAACTTTGGGTTCCAATGCATCAATGATTCTTTAACACCAAATTAAGAATTATATTAAACTTTAAAAGCCATTGGTTGCTGATTCCATCTTAGATAGAAATTCTAAGGGTGAAGGTGCATTCTTAACAGAATCTGATAAGGTCGACCTGGAATATTAGATAAATGCAAATGCTAAAAGTATTTGAAGCCACAAGGAGTATGGAATTCGAACAGTCAAAATCCAAAACAATTACAATCTAGTGTATCTCTCTCTTCAGGTGCCGTGTCCTTCCAGAACGTTGGCGGTCATGTTTCTCCACAGGTTCCTGTCCCTTGTTCTCCTCAACAGCTGTTCCTCGGTAGTGCTGGTCACTGCGGCCAAGGTCTTCAGATACTTGAGTCTTGGTCTTCCTCTTCCTTTCGTCCCTTGTACTTTTCCGGTTATTGCTAGGTTCTCCAAGCCCTCTTTCCTCATTACATGCCCGAAAAACGACAGCTGCCTTTTCCTTATTGTCCTCATGACTTCCTTGGTGTAGTTGGCTCTTCGCAGTACTTCCTCGTTACTTATATGATCTGTCCATGGGATTCGCAAAATCCTTCTCAGCATCCACATCTCGACCGCGTTCAATCTTTTCTCCATTTCTTGTGTGATTGTCCAACTTTCACAGCCGTATGTCAGAACAGGAAGAACATAACACTTCATTATCCTTATCTTGGTTCCTACTTGTATGGACGAGTTCTTCAGCACTTTCGACATGCGCTGGAAAGTCTCCTTCGCCATAGCAATCCTTCGTTTGATCTCGTTTGCGCATCTACCGTCCGATTGGATCATGCTTCCTAGATAGTTGAACCTGTTAACTTGCTGTATTCTTTGTCCAGAGATCTTCAAGTGACAGTTGACCTGTTCATTCTTCTTGCTTATAATCTAGTGTATACCTATTTGAAAAAAAACAATGATTTCAGAAATATCCAGTTTTGAAAGTTCTTGATGAACCTTATAAAGAATACACAGCAGATCAAAGTCAGTGTTTTTCTTAAAGCTTATGACCCACTTACCTTAAAGATACATTCGCTATTTTGTATTAACACTGCACTTTCGTCTTGTTAGACATCGTGCCATCAACAATTTCTGCCCAAAGTTTACTGTTGAAACGTAATTTCAAGGATTTTCCGATTCAGATCGTATTTGCTTACGAAAAGAATATTTGAGATATTACTGATATCAGCTATATTTCTTCCAATCCTTGTTTGCTGTTCCAGTTGGTCTTATAACTGGCATTACCAAATTTGTGATCGCCATTTGTACTGGTTTGTCTTCATGTGGGCTTAATAAGTGATCAGACCAAGATTATATTCTTTTAACTATAACAGCACTACAGAGTTTCATTCCAGTACTTCCATACAACTCTTCTTTTGATACGCAGTTAGACCAATTGAAGTGCAATATCTTCCTTAGTAGTTTTCTTTGAAATGCATCAATTATCAGTTCCTCTGTTTTCGTCAAAGTGAATGACTCTGAGTTGTGTGAAGACTTACCATGTATATGCAGAGGATTCCGAGTCTGGTTCCTTGCTTCACATGTTTGCTATTGTTTTTCAGTTTTTCTTTCATTTTGTAAAAACCAATAGAAAGAGACATGCTTTCGTTTATGTCCTCTTCAGAGCCAAGTAAGGAACCAAAATATACACAACTTTTCCAAGAGCCATCACCATTTCTACTAACGTGGAATCTTTCTGTTTTGTTGTGGGTTTTTTCACCATAAGCCTAGTTTAAGCTTTTGTGGAAGGACTTCAATTTGATTGATTTTGCTTACATCACACCCAAGGAAGGTGATGTCATCAGCATATTTTGGGTAGATTTTGATTGGGTGCTGGTTTCTTTTAATCATCCAATCAAATGCTGACCACATAGGTTTTTAGCCATCTTCTTCCTAAATTCAAGTTAATAAAGATTTCATAATATGAGCCAAGTAGAGGATAAATAGGAGGGTGGATAGACAATCCCCTTGACATATCCCAATGAATTTCTGTATGTTTGAACCAGTATTTTCACCAATTACGACATTTAAGATGACATAATTGATCAAAATATCCATCATATATAATTCGTACCTTATTGGATTACCTTTTAGGATTTGCATCAGCTGATACGAATCCTTAAAGCTCCAATATCATATATTAGCTAAATTGAGAGTGGCGAAAGCTTTCAATCTTCATAAATATTTATATTTATAAATAATATTTACATATTTATTTAATTTTTTATACATTTATATTTATTTAATCTTTATATTTATTTTTAAAGATTTTTACCTAACAGCAAAATGTCATAGTTGCTACATGTCATTGTTTTTGTTGCCTTATTTTGATTGGAGAAAGTTGTTTTGTTGTGGATCGACCACTCTGGTGGGCAGCTTGAGATGGTGGTATCTTTAGTAATATAATAAGGAAATGGGGGAAAGATGATGCGCTCCAATGTCAGAAGTAGTTGTTCAATGATCTGGTTAAGAGTGTAATGCAGGTAGTTGAAGTGGTAAAGCATGTTACTATTAAAGCCATAACCAATGATTCGAACCAAGATCTGTCCACGTATAATTTCACTTGTCGTCCTCCATATTTCAAAATGCTGCTATTTAATAACTTTTCCAAGTATAAAAGCCAAAAAATTACAGGTTATGAAGTTGTTACGATCAAAATATTGAGTAATAATTATTGGGTGAATAGTTACAGTCTGGTTACTTTTTTTATACTTTGTTGGTAATTGTTGGTCAGGCTGCTTAACAATTTCTGGTTTATCATCCCCTCACTAGTATCCACAAAATGCTCATAAGTGCGACATTTAAGTCGATTATCTGTTTGAAATCGAAAAACAAGAATGAGTGTGCATGTAATAAAGGTCAATACTCTTTTTTTCTTAAGGGATTAATAGGTATATTTCAAATATTCATTATATTTTAATAATTTCTCTCAGTTTAATGATAGAGAAAAAGATTGAGACGGCAGGAAACTTTTGGCTGCAGTTTTCCTCAAGAATCGACCAAATGAAACAATTAACTTTTTGTTAATATTAACGATATAGAAAGATTAATTATATATGTCGCCAGGAAAGAGTAAATTTTTCTTGACAAAGTAGTATAAAAATGAGAAAATTAAGAATTTTAATATAACAGCCCTCCACAAACGTTTCTCGTTCTAATCTTTCATCAAGACGGTTAATGGTTTGTGGTATCTTTGCATTTTTCTTTTAACTATAACGTATATACATAAAGTATATAAAATATAAAGTTAAAATGCTACTAGGTAATAGCTATTAAAACTTGTAATTATTAAATTTCTCCCTCTCCTGTAGTTCTAATGTTTATGGGCAGATAAGCAAAAATTTAATCTTGGCTCTATTTGTAAAATAGATCTATTTTAACGAAACATCTTTTTCCCATCATTTTATCCATTACTTATCCAGGTTATTCTTTTCATAAATCTCCTTGCTTATTTTTAAAGCTAAACTAAAGTTGCGATGTAACATCAGAAAAACACTTTCTCGACTCAGAATATCGAGGAACTAGACACAAGAATATGGATAAGCAAACCAAGTTGATCCTTAGATGTTAGAGCTTTATCGTGTCGTGAGTCGTAAGCTTTTTCCGAGCTACGTTTCGAGAGATGCTTCTCCCTATTGTCCAGTAGCCTGACGATGAGAGAAGTATCTCTCGAAACGTAGCTCAGGAAAAGTCAATAATACCACTAGCTCAGTAAAAGTCAATAATACCACAAAAAAGAAGTGATTGCATTGGTGTTGATCTGCAAACGTTTTTGACATTCTGAGTGCTGTTTTAAAAAGACCAACAACGCTACGGACCAAAGAACCTTTGTAGACGTAAACAAAAACACAATTTGGTTATTACTCAAAACAAGTGATTTTATCCGAATGAATGCAGGACCACAATATTTACCAAATAATGTAGCCGCATGAGAGAGGTTTGCTCTCCCTGAATTATTTTCTAGTTACTTAGTTGTGGTTTCAATTGGTTTGCAGTCTTGAACCTCAGGGGGAGAAGCTGATGTGATCTTTGTTACCCTGATAGGTAATCGTAATACTTTCGTGTTGTTGGATGGGGGTTATGCGCGAATGCTCCGTGCCGCTCTTAACATGTCCTGGAAAGTTCTTCCTACCAAGAAAAGAACTCTGGCCGGCAACATTTCTTCTATAATCAGCTCAATACAACAACAACGACTTCTGTTGTCTGGAAATTGGCGATGCAGCAAAGAACAAACTGACTGAAAGAGTCATATTATAAAACCTCTTTATAAAAAGAGATCACAAGGACTGCAGAGTAATTTAATGTACAACTAAAATGCGTGCACGAAGGTCTAGAAAAAGGCGTAGCTACAGAGTATAAAAAGACAGTGCTATCCTCCTTACTTTCCATTTATTGACTATCGACTATGGTTTCCTTCTGAATAGCTGCAAAATGGAAAATGGACCTACCAATTATTCAAAATTTCCCACTCTTTTATCCTTGTAGCAAAAAGCTTTCCTAGCCTGACATTGTATAACATGTCTGTTGTTTGCACAAAGCCAGAACTGTTGTCATATGTTTTAGATTTGTGCTCTGCTGAAGTGACTTGTTTGAAATTACTCACTTTTCTTTGAATATCAACTTTGGAAGGAGCAGCAGCAGAAACAGCAGTTGTTTTAGTATCTATACTTTGATTATACACATCTGAGCTCTCTTAAGCAAAATCGAAAGACCTAGAGGTAGCACAGTTTTCTAGAGATTAGAAACTTTATTTTCTAGTAATGTTTGATGTGTAATATTTGACATCAAATTGCTTACAAGCACATTCTTTACCATTTATAGTTTGTACTGTTCAGATGTTGTATCTTCAAAATCACAGTTTTGGGGAAGTGTTTCGAGGTCATTTAAATATTGATCTAAGTTCTCTCTAGTATTGTAATATGGCAATGGCAATGGGAATGATAATGTGATATTCTCTTCCTTGGTTTAATGTAATTAATTTCAACAAATGGTTCGTACTCTAGAACTTGAATATCGCAAGTAAAATCAGCTACATGTGGTTGGATGCTTTTTCCCTGGTACTCGACAGGGCTAGGTTTTTAGAATGAAAAAACCATAGGTCTAGTGATATTTTATAAATGATGAAAACAGAGAATAGAGGAAAGTCAGACACTATTTATAGAAAATTGTTTAAAATTATCAAGGATGATACAGAAATTTCAAATAATCAAATAGTGCTCTTTGCTGTGTTAGAAAAAGGAATTTAGCTTACTGCAAAAGACTGAAAGTGCATAAGATAACAGGCCTAAATCAAACTTTAATACTTCTGTTAAATCGGAGGCCTACAAAAAACAGCAATATGATGGGAAATCATCCATTTCTTCCTTCCTAAATAAATGAAGTTCTATTTAGATAAGCTTTAACTAAATACGTAATGCATTCAAGAGGATGTGCCTTTGTAGTATCATTTTTATTGCTTCATTTTTATCCTATCTTTATTCAACCCATCATTTTTGAATTCATTGTTTGTTCTTGAAGCTGAATCTGAAAGCAAATAATTACCTTCCTCTCAATTTTATTGAATTCAATTTTACATCAGATGCTTTACACAAGGTGGGTTTCTTTCAGAATTCCTTAAGTAGAACTGATTAAAGATAGACGTGATCTACTATTTTTCGTTTCTTATACGGTTTCGTGATCTGAAAATCAACAGTTTTGGAAACAATAACGATCTTCCACAGACCTTATCAGTGATGAGAAGGAGGAGAGAAGTTTTATTTTGTTTTGTTTTCGCCTCTTTTATAATGATTTACTTTTAACCAAATTTGTCAACACTCAGAGTAATCGATAAAAAAAAGATTCGTGCTGTAAAGTTGCAGCATTTTCTGTTTGCCTAGCCCTAAGATCTCTACCACGTAAGAAAAAATATTTTTCAAAAGTACACTTCTTGCATCCTCGAATCCTTCAGACAACAATACCCTGCGGTAAACGGCGAATATTCTAAAGATAACATGATATAAAAAAACAACAAAAAAACAACAACATGATATAAGGCGCAGTAAATTGCGATTAAAGCTAACACTAATCTAGAGAGTATGTAACGAGTCTTGCTTTGATGTAGTTGACGATGTAACAGAACTTTACGCATTAAATCTTTAACAGTACCAATAATTTGACAATGATATGGGAGAAAATCTACGCTTTTCAATTTTGAGACCATTCCAGTTTTTTATAAGATATCGACGATTTTCGGTACCCCAAGGTCTTTTAAGGACACTATTTGTGCAAACATTGAAAAAACTCCACCGATGAGCAATATTTAGAGGTACCCTGTCCGATCTTTCAGCAAATACACAATATCTATTGGCAGAACCTGGATGACAGCAATCGGGATAAACAATTAGGCTTGCGATATTTTTGGTGCAAAAGCAGAACACTTAGTTTGTAGAAGATTTCAAAACTTTAGTTAAACAACTTTATACAATTCTATATATAATACATACAATAGCCGTCCTTTAGAAAAGAATAATTTTTGCATTTTTCCAAATGGGCAATGCTATGGAATCCTGTCACAAAAAGTCTTTGCAAGTGCGGAATGATAAGGTGGCTTGGTTTGTTAAGAACGTGAAAATAAATAAATGAGTACATCTTTTGAATTTTTTTTTCGTGTTTGTTGTGTCCAGGACATATTCTCTAGTCTCTGATGTCAGACCTTCCTTTGATTGTTTCACTTTTAACTGAAAGAAAACATCTTTTCCAGCAAAAATCAAGATATCTTTTTCTCAAAATCTGATGGTAATTTAATTTAACTAGCTGCTTTATTTCATAATAGGACATCGAATTTGATGTTAAATTTACTTTGAGAATGATGAGTTGGGTAATCAAATTCTACCAACTCAGACACCAAATAAACTCCTTCTGTGCAAGAAGATGCGTAAGGGGTTTTTGTCCAGCTTTCAAAACAAACTTTCGTCATGCCTTATCAACATGCCAATGTTAATAAGGCATGACGTTAAGGTCTGAAATAATAAATAAGATTAAAATTTTCAGTGTTAGTTACTGACCAATTCCTTTACAAAGATAGCAACGCATTAGAAAATTGCGCCACTGGATGTAAATTATCATCATTTCCAGCTTGTGATAAAATTCCCCCAATAACATGATAACAAGCGTCAACTTCAATCATAAACTCCTCTCCTAATCAAGGAAAGATTAGCATTGACTTGAATGCCAATTTTCATTACAAAATAGAAAACCTTGTTTCACAAGAATCATCGCATTCTAAGGATGCCGTTCCGCTAATTAACTTGTTTAAGGGTGGCAGATATAGGCAAAATTCTTAATTCGAAATCTACAAAATTCTGCAAGTCCAAGAATTATTCTCAATTCTTTCTAGTTTCGAGGCATTTATACATGTATGAGATTTTACGAAATAAAAGCCGCCTACCAAAAATGGTGCTCAGGTTTTGTAGTCGGGCTAGTGTCCTATGCCAAAAAATATAAACAAATATTATAACTAAAGAAACAGACGGAAAGATAGATAGATCGATAGAAAGATTGATTGATAGACGGATAGATAATTCGATTGATAGTTAGATAGATAAATAGATATATATATATAGAGAGAGATAGATAGATACATACATACATACATAAATACATAGATAGATAGATAGATAGATGGATAGATAGATAGACAGATCTTTGAAATTGGGATTTCTTAACGCATTTAGGTTTCACTAATAAATTACACCTAGCTAACAAATCACAATGATAACTTTGATACATTAATTTTCTTCGATATTTGGACTATGAACACCACACATTGATAACAAATCTTTGTAAAACTGTCAGTTGTAATTTGATTGTTGGATAACACAACTCTGAAAAACTCTTATTTAGCATTTATATTTTAATTGTAGAGTAGACTCTGCTCATTAACCAGGAATGTTTGGTCTTTTTATACGTTGGTATGATTTTTATTGTTGTTGTTCTTATTGTTGATAAAGACTATGTTTAGCGTTCGATTTCAGCCAAGTTAACAAACATTTCAGAATTGTATTTCTGTTATTATTTAAATGCCTATGATCTTGATTTTTATTGTTTTGGCGTTCTGATTTCCGTAAGAGTAGGGAAAGACAATACTGTATTTCTATTGTCCTAGTATCTTAAACTATATACTGTAAAAGCAGTAATCATTCGAATGCTTCGTATTTCACAAACTAAATTCTAGAAAAAAAATTTCAGTCTACAACTTTGATCACAAAATATCAAAGTCTTCAAGCGTATTTATATCTTTTTCCACTTACAATAAATATTCCAGAAAATTCAATTCTACTCTAAACAGGGCGTTTCCTTTGGATTGTTATTCAAAATCACAAGGAACTATTTCTCAGAGTCGAACTTTGTCTACACTATTCAAGGAAGTTGGTGACGTCAGTAACTTTATTTTCAAAGCTGATCGCCATACCAGAAGTTTCCATGGAAGTGAAGGTAATTTTAAAGCAAAAATAGTAAAATTTATTGTCTAAATCTGAGAATGTCTATATTACGCTAAATAAATGTATTTGCAAAGAAGGCTCTTAATAAAGTACTTGTATTTCGTTTGGGAGACGTTTGATGTTAGTTTACTTGGAATTTTGCATTAGTGGGCTAATTTATAGTTTTTGTATTAAAACAACTACGCCAATGCTTATTTCCTGAAGTATGAAAAGTTATCTTTTTACTTTGGAATCGAGTTCTTCAAAATCCTTTTTGTTTTTCGACTTAGTAAGCAGTGTTGCCATTCATTAATGGCAAA
>RDPX01000030.1:3271206-3285540 GCA_003991215.1 Morbakka virulenta
GATAATTTTGAAACCATCTTGGTTGAAACATCCTGCTTCCGTCCACCTCGTCTCGCTTAAGCCAAGTATATTAATGTTCAATCTTTCCATCTCCAATTTTACGTTGGCTAGTTTTCCAGCTTGATATAAGGTTCTTACATTCCATGTTCCAATCCTCAGAGAATTTCGGTTCCGAACAGTAGCTGGCTGACGGTCAGGAGTCACCTGTCGGACATGAGTATCCCGACCGAGCGAAGCGCTAGATACCCTTGGGGCATTAGAGCTATTAACGCTGTTATCGTTGAACTGTGATCTGTGCATAAGCATGATTGTCTTGGCATTGTACGGTGGTGGTTTGCCATTGCCTTCCACCGGTGGTTGACCACTCGTTACGAGGCCTCCCTCGTGGCCTGTGCACACCACTGGTACGGTTCGTGCGCAAAGTACGAGGCATGTACTATCCCAACAATAAATTGCTGGTTACCCTCACATCGTTTGGCCCGTCAGCTGAAACGGTTTACCGGGGTGTGGCCGCTGTTGCGCACAAACAGCTACTTGGAGCCAGATGTGAGAGTTAGGTGCCTTCCGGAGACCAGTGAGTCCATCGCCCGAAGGCCAGCTGATGGTTGTCACTGGGTAGTACCCCTTTAGGACACCCTTACACCCCAGAGTCTACTCTACAATTAAAATTTAAATGCTAAATAAGGGGTTTTCAGAGTTGTGTTACCCAGCAATCAAATTACAACTGACAGTTTTACAAAGATTTGGTACCTATGTGTGGTGTCCAAATATCGAAGAAAATTAATGTATCAAAGTTATCATTGTGATTTGTTAGCTAGGTGTAATTTATTAGTGAAACCTAAATTCGTTAAGAAATCCCAATTTCAAAGATCTGTCTATCTATCTATCTATCAATCTATCCATCTATCTATCTATCTATCTATCTATCTATCTACCTATCTATCTATCTATGTATTTATGTATGTATTTATGTATGTATGTATGTATGTATGTATCTATCTATCTATCTATCTATCTATCTATCTATCTATCTAACTATCTATCGAATTATCTATCCGTCTATCAATCAATCTTTCTATCGATCTATCTATCTATCCGTCTGTTTCTTTAGTTATAGGCGGCTTTTATTTCGTAAAATCTCATACATGTACTCAGGTTTTGAAGCAACATGAAAAATCAGCTTTACCCTACTAGTCATTATACCAAAATCATTTGTTGAAGGTAATCTTGCCCTAATACTACATAATTGTGAGCACTGCCATTGAAAACCTTTTATAATTTTCAGCAATTTATGCACCTCTCAAACTGATGACCACTGTAACCAATCCAATTTTCTTTATTTCTTGACCAAATACACCAAACATTTTATCTTTTTAGAAAATTCTTCAGTTCAAACTAAAAGTTACTTGACAGCCATAGGCTAGTAATTGATATTTCGGAGAACGTAAATTCCAAGCGTCAGGGCCTTAGTTTCACTTCTCTTTACTAAAAGAAGATATAAAAACTTAACCACGATAACGGAATGGACAATGAGCTTAAAAATAGTTTGGAATTTGTGGCATTTGTTTCTTCTTAATCACAGCCGTTTCTTTCATCTTTTCCACATTAATTTTCAAACCTGACTTTTCACTCCTCACTTGCAGAACTTTTAAAAACTATATTAGTTCCCCACGCTTGTCCAGCAATCAATACCGTGTCATTTGGATATATAATATTGTTTAAAACCTTTTTTGTCAATGTTGAATGCTCCTAATTCCTCAGCTCAGAATCATCTCATTGCACATCGAGAACAGATCTAGAGTCAGAGCCCAGTTTTTTCTTATTCTTCTTTTTCCATTCCAGTCGCTTTGTTCTTCTCCAACTCTTTTCACAGGCTTCTGTTTCCAATCAAAAGCTCAAACAATCCCTAGTCTATTCAACTGTATAAAACAGTTTCTCGTATTTTATTGAGCATATAGAACTTTCTGGGTTTCTATCCCTATCTCACATGATATCCTCAGCACAAATATGCCTTTTGTAGTTCCTTATTTGGTGTGAAGTCATATTGCTTATTTTGCTAAATTTTCTATCATTGTTTTTGTTTTCTCTCAATCTCTCATTAAGCTTTCCTACCTAAGCCAAAGGTATGCTGACAGTTTTATGTTTATTTAATTTAAATATTTCTCGCTTTGTTGGTACTGTTCAAAACGTTTCACACACATTCACACAAAGCTCGCCACCATCGTGTACCTTCTTCACTATTCTGATTACATCTTTGTACTTGAGCTGCATAGGATCTGCAGTCTCTCTACACCTACATCATCAACCCCGCCGAATTTCGTCTCTTATTCTTTCAATACCTTCTCCCCATTATCCAGTTGTGTATGTACACCTGATAAATAACCAATTAGTTCCATCTCCTCTGGTGTACTATAATTTCTGAACAACTAACCTATTCCCCCTTTCCATCTTGCTATTACCTCATCACTGTCCTTTACTATCTATTCTTCTTACTTATAATTCTACTACATGTAATTTTTAAACAATTCTGACACAGGTTCTTAGATTTTGGAAGTGGTTTTACCACTTAATTATTCCATACGGAACCACTTATTTCACCATTTTTTCACCAATAACAAGAAATATTTCATTCCAATTTACCATTAATTTTTACACTTCATTAACACATTTCACGTGGTAGTCCTGGAAAACGTCAAATTAAGTGTATACAAGCAGCATACTACATAAATGACCTATTTTCCTTCCTGTGGCGGTACGAAAATCTACCTTGTGATGAGATACATAATGCATAAATTGTATTCAGCAATGGTTATGTAAACGTTGTAACCCCCCTAAAAGAAACAAGTTTTTTACTTCCAGACAGGGTATGTCACAACGTTTCAAGACCAGGAGATTGATCCAGGTTCCCCTTCTAATAAATTGGCAAAATTCAAGCTATATTTTCACTTTTTCCTCAAACATTTTCTATAATATTTCCACTGCATTGACAATTGTTTGTGCTTCAGGAATATTATTACTAATGATACTCCCAATATCCATTCTTTTCACGTGGCAGTCCTGGAAAACTTCAATTTAAGTGTATACATTCCGGTGTAGTATGCTACCTTCAATACATATATATATATAAGTTCTGTCTATTTTGGTCAAATAAGAGTAGCATGTTGTTTTCTCCAAAGTTTGCGGTTAAATGTTTTACATTTGATTCAGGAAGAAGAATTGCAAAGAAAGCAGAAATAAATAAATATTTATTCGTATGAACTAATAAGAAATTATGTAAAAAGTATGAAAAATAAGATATCTAGTAGCTTGTTATGATTCAGCTAATTTCGAAATTCGTCATCAACAGTGCTGATTTCATTCCTGATGCCTGTCGTACGGCAATTCAGTACATGTTGAGGGGTTTGCACGCCACCGCATACACAGTTTGGGTTACCACTCAGATCAACTTTATGCATGTAAATGGCATGTTGATCATGCCAGAGCGAATTCGCTTTAGGAGGACCCAGTGGCTTCGATTTAGGTCATAGCCTGCTGGGTTTTCTGACGTTGTCGGAATATATTCGCGAAGCATGCACTCGGAATTACTCCAACATAGTAATACTTGCTATTTAGAAGTAATAGTAATGCAGCAGTTATTTTCATTTCTGTAAAAGGATAATAGCTTAGGAGACAAGGTCATTCTAGTTATGTATGCTGATTCGGTTCCAATTCGGTGCACACATATTTTTCATTTTTCTGGAATTCCAAATCCTCTCCATTTATATTATAAATATCTTTAGTGAAATTCATATTCAACTCTCAATGGCTTTTACACTCGAGAAATTACACTCGCGCTATGTATTTACTGTCGCCTGTTTATATATTAAGTGAGTTTGTATGTTATACAATATTTTCTGTGTTTGGGTTTCTTTTACACAGTTAGTACCTCAAAATTTCGTTTCAAGCGAGCGAGAAAAATTAGCAGACCAAGAAAAATTAATGAGATATCCCCAAAACAGATGTAGCTAACTATGCAGGCAGGAAAGGGGCAAGGTTGTACTAACCGGCCTTAGCTTTCTAGGGCTTTCAATTGATTATATATATATATATTTTTCTATATATTGTTAATTCAATATGTTGGAACCAGTAACGGTTATTTGGGGAAGTAATCTTGCTGTTGTTAGTCAACCTTTGATTTTTTCTGAGACTATTATATTCAAGAACACACAAATTACACCAGTTTACGAGATGTACTAAAAAGGGGGCCGAGTGACATGTTAAATGGAAATATTTAAAATTAAAAGCCAGTGTAATAATAAACACACTACAATGCAACCTCAAATATATAGAATAAAGAGCACAAGACCGCTGAAGAGAGTACGTCTTACATTCCACTAATATATTAATTGCATATGATTTTGTTGGTATTGTCTTGAATAGTTAGCAACCAGTGTCCGCGTCTAAAAGATCTCAAAAGAATGTCATTTTTTTGCTTAAATTGACTTGTTTTATCACAGTGTGTTGTTTCTGCTGAGCCTTGATGCAACAAAAATTTGAAAAATAAAATAGATCAAAGCAAGCAAAAACAGGATCTGTTTTCTTCTGTTATCTTTACATCATTTGACAATGATACAGTTGGATGACAAACTGTGCATTCCCAGTTGAATTAGTCAAAAGTTTAACCCCAGAACCAATAAGCATATTTTAACAAATAAGCTAGTACTATCATCCTTGACATTTGAAATTGATATTACACAGTAGTAGAATATATGATAGTTACTGTCGAAAAGAAAAGTGATTCCTTGGTGGTGAAACCATGCCTGATCGATTACTTTGCTGTTAAAATACACTTTTCTACTCTCCCCTATCTTATTTCTAATAATACTCATTGTAACTAATCCGACAAAGCGATCTTCTTTCATAATGGACCAGTGCCAGGTTTAAAGATTTTTAAGATTACCTAACCCTCTCCTCCGCTTTAGAAGTAATAATGTAGACTCCAAGTGCCAACCAAAAAAGAAAAGAGTTTGGCATCCCCAAAATAGTCTTATTTAAGCCTTCTTTTCGATATTTTACTTCAAAGCCAGGAAATTTCCAGAAGTCATGCTAGTCTTGTTTTTCATTAAAAACATTTTCATGCATAGAACTCTAAATCTCAAATTTTATGCAGATCACAATTTCATGAAGTGTATGTTGGTGAAAATCAGGAAAAGAGTCTTATTTCTGCTTTGAAACCTCTGTTAAAAATATCAGAAGTCCAAAAGAGGATAGGATAGGTCTTTCACACGAAACAAATTAATAAGGCAGTTAAAAGAAAAATAAAAGCATCAAAGAAAAGAGAAGGATTGGGATATGACCATCAAGGCAGAAAAATAAGAAAACTTAATTCTCTGGAAATATGGTCTAGAAATAATTGTTGTATACAAGATGAGTATACTAGAAAACGTTAACGTGTATTGTGAAAGCATGAATTGGAAAAAGAACGAAGTCATTTAATATAAGTAAATGTAAGGAAATAAGGCACAGTACAATGTCATTATAAAGCTTAGTGTTGTGGTTACAATATACAGCGGACATGCTCAAAGTCCGGCCTGAGGGCCAAGTACTGCCTCCGTTCATATTTTCACTGGCCTAAAGCCTCTTCCATAAAATCAATAATGTGTGGCCTGCCGATTCTGCTGTCCACAGTATAAAATACACAGTGGAAGCTCGTGAAAACTTTTATTGGTGGGGCTGAAACTGAACCATATAAAATGATATTATATATTTTGAATTTAGAATTGTCTAAGCGGAAAAGATTAGATACGACTATTGTTTTGAAAATAAAATTATTTAAAGTAATTGTTGAGAAAGGCTAGTTGATATTTTTCTTGCACCATACGTATTACTATTTTTGAACAGAATATTAATTCTTTTGTTTTTTGAGCCTGCAAACTTTGCTATGAGTTTATCATAGTTGTTTATAGATGAAGTAAATTAGAAATTTATTAGTTGCAAGAGGAAATCAACTTTATTAAGAGTCATAAATAAGTTAATGCTTGGTTTCAAATTTTATGTTACTGAGCATTCTCTAGAAGACAAAAATTAAACAATGACAAAATATCAAAATGAGTTTTTCTTCAGTGGCTGTATATGAATAAAATGGCACACAAACGCACGCACAAACACACACATACTGTTTAAATCATATGGATTTTATGGATCAGCACCAAAGGTAAACTAAAACATTATTGATTTTTATGGCCTCAGTGGAAACCACTGGTGCAGGATAATTATCATGTCCTGAGTTGTAAGCTTTTTCATGGTTTTTCTTGAAAAAGATAATCGACATTGTTTGTTTGAGCATATCAACAATCTTCACTCAAACATCGTGTTCATAACGAAAAAAGAATAAAGACAGCTTCCCTTTCTTGATGTCTAAGTGAAGAGACAAGCAGACCTCACCTTTTCTGTACTTTTTAAAGGAAACCAGCTCAGACAGACGAGCATCTTAATAACGGTTCACACCATCTAGTTTCAGCTCGTCATAGTGTTATCACCACACTATTTGGAAGGGCAAGAAGCATAATTTATATTACGACATCAGAAAGGAAAAAAACAGCTTTAAAAGCTCTCTTAATCTAATGGATACCATACTAGGGATGTCCAGAGTCAATAAACTAGCAAGCGCAATCATGAAAAAGAAAAGGAACCTCTCTAATATATTTTCCTATGTCAAGGGCATCAGTAACCTGCTAAAACGAACCCCCCGACAACATAATATCAATTTTTTCTTTTCAGAACATCCACCCTTAGGATGATACTCTCAAAGCCAAAGTATCAAGTTCCACTTGAAGAGATAAATAATATAGTTTACAGACTACTTTATGAGGACTGTCCTGCCATCTACATCGCAGAAACAAAGCGTCTCTTGGGCCAAAGACATAAAGAACATGCGAAACTTCTAGAAAAGGGTAATGCCAAAATCCATGAAATAGCGGAGCACTCCTGGACAAAAGATTACACCTTTGACTTGGGGAAAAAAGATTCTGGACAGGAAAAAAACCCTACAACAAGTAAAATAAAAGAAAATATGCATTTCCTACAGCACAGCAATCACATCAACAGCATTTCTTACACTCTTCCTGAAATATGGGTTCCAGCATCACAGAAAATAAACACAACAAATGCAAGGACACAACTGGATCCCTGTNAAAGCGTCGCAAAACCTCAGCTGCGGAAACCCACGATGTGGGGTTATGCGGATGCGCAGAAAAAACTAATCCTAAAATTAACAGCGAAACTCTGCAGCGCAAGCCAAAAAAACGCTTGGGGCAGAAAATAAAAAAAAAAAAATCACTAATAAAGAAAATCAGCGAGAGCCCCGAGGCAGAGATGCTATCAAATATTAAGCACGAAACACTTTCAACAAAAGTCTGCTTACAGGCAGGGACAAACAAGAAAATAAAGTAATAGGTCCTAAAATAACTAAACAAACTCACCCTCAGGCGACGGATAGTAGAACCAGCACCAAGTGTCCACCCACGCGCGGTAGACAACACGCTTGATCTTAGCCAAAAGGCCGAGAAGCGATGATGAGTATACTAGAAAACGTTAAAGTGTATTGTGAAAGCATGAATTGGAAAAAGAACGAAGTCATTTAATATAAGTAAATGTAAGGAAATAAGGCACAGTACAATGTCATTATAAAGCTTAGTGTTGTGGTTACAATATACAGCAGACATGCTCAAAGTCCGGCCTGAGGGCCAAGCACTGCCTCCGTTCATATTTTCACTGGCCCAAAGCCTCTTCCATAAAATCAATAATGTGTGGCCTGCCGATTCTGCTGTCCACAGTATAAAATACACAGTGGAAGCTCGTGAAAACTTTTATTGGTGGGGCTGAAACTGAACCATATAAAATGATATTATATATTTTGAATTTAGAATTGTCTAAGCGGAAAAGATTAGATACGACTATTGTTTTGAAAATAAAATTATTTAAAGTAATTGTTGAGAAAGGCTAGTTGATATTTTTCTTGCACCATACGTATTACTATTTTTGAACAGAATATTAATTCTTTTGTTTTTTGAGCCTGCAAACTTTGCTATGAGTTTATCATAGTTGTTTATAGATGAAGTAAATTAGAAATTTATTAGTTGCAAGAGGAAATCAACTTTATTAAGAGTCATAAATAAGTTAATGCTTGGTTTCAAATTTTATGTTACTGAGCATTCTCTAGAAGACAAAAATTAAACAATGACAAAATATCAAAATGAGTTTTTCTTCAGTGGCTGTATATGAATAAAATGGCACACAAACGCACGCACAAACACACACATACTATTTAAATCATATGGATTTTATGGATCAGCACCAAAGGTAAACTAAAACATTATTGATTTTTATGGCCTCAGTGGAAACCACTGGTGCAGGATAATTATCATGTCCTGAGTTGTAAGCTTTTTCATGGTTTTTCTTGAAAAAGATAATCGACATTGTTTGTTTGAGCATATCAACAATCTTCACTCAAACATCGTGTTCATAACGAAAAAAGAATAAAGACAGCTTCCCTTTCTTGATGTCTAAGTGAAGAGACAAGCAGACCTCACCTTTTCTGTACTTTTTAAAGGAAACCAGCTCAGACAGACGAGCATCTTAATAACGGTTCACACCATCTAGTTTCAGCTCGTCATAGTGTTATCACCACACTATTTGGAAGGGCAAGAAGCATAATTTATATTACGACATCAGAAAGGAAAAAAACAGCTTAAAAAGCTCTCTTAATCTAATGGATACCATACTAGGGATGTCCAGAGTCAATAAACTAGCAAGCGCAATCATGAAAAAGAAAAGGAACCTCTCAAATATATTTTCCTATGTCAAGGGCATCAGTAACCTGCTAAAACGAACCCCCCGACAACATAATATCAATTTTTTCTTTTCAGAACATCCACCCTTAGGATGATACTCTCAAAGCCAAAGTATCAAGTTCCACTTGAAGAGATAAATAATATAGTTTACAGACTACTTTATGAGGACTGTCCTGCCATCTACATCGCAGAAACAAAGCGTCTCTTGGGCCAAAGACATAAAGAACATGCGAAACTTCTAGAAAAGGGTAATGCCAAAATCCATGAAATAGCGGAGCACTCCTGGACAAAAGATTACACCTTTGACTTGGGGAAAAAAGATTCTGGACAGGAAAAAAACCCTACAACAAGTAAAATAAAAGAAAATATGCATTTCCTACAGCACAGCAATCACATCAACAGCATTTCTTACACTCTTCCTGAAATATGGGTTCCAGCATCACAGAAAATAAACACAACAAATGCAAGGACACAACTGGATCCCTGTCAATAAGCACGCCCACAATATCAAAGAATAAAATAGCTCTGCCTGATTATCTTTGTAGCCTGATGATGGGAGAAGTACCTCTCAAAACTTAAAACAGCTCAGAAAAGCTTACTACTCATGACATGATAAATATCCTACACCACAGATAAAATTTTGTTGCTTGACTCAATGTCAATTGCATTGGCTGTACAGTGTTAACAATTTTGATCAATCCTTGAAGCTGTATGAAACCATTCCCAAGCGAGTATTGTATTCAGCCATCTAAGCCAATAAAAACAAATTTCAAAAGACACAGATTTGATTGGCTAAACACACTCATGACAGGGAGCTTTCAGCACAAAACTGGCAATAATTTGTCAGTGAAATATCTCGCTGGATTTAAATAACAATGGCATTCCAGACAATGGTAAGTGTGTGGATGGCATTGCTAATACAAACAAAGAGCTTGCATTTTTGTTTCCCTTTTTTAACTTTTCAACAGCATAAAAAAATGGTTTTTAACATTTTTATTTGGGAGATATTGATATAAAAATTTGATTTTGTCTCACATTTCTTGATAGAGTCCCATCAGCCCCATTACACGAGGTGCCACTGGAAATACACTCGTTTGAAAAATATCAATTTAATATTTTACCACACGATGGCAGCAAAGGGAGCCAAACTTTCGTGACCCCCGTTTTGAGAGTAATCTGTTTGTTGCCCATTTCTAAACTTGCAGGTGGAAGTAAGAAAAGGAAAATAGCAAGAGCCTCTGTTTTCAAGACAAGTGGAAATTTGAATATTTTTTCAACAAGTGATGAATAATTTGCCAACAGACTGTGGCTGTGTTCAAGGGGTTAAATATGAAGAGTCACTATTAGACGAAACATGTTAATTACGACAAGCTAACTGGAGACGAAGGCCGCAAAAAATTGAATTAAAAGAGTCTGCTTATGTCGAATAAAAATTCCACAAAGGCAAGCTATGAGGTGGCAATGCTGATTGTTAAGCACTGGTAACCTTTCACTGGGGGGTGGATGTTTTAAAGATCATGTGGTGGAAATGGTGGGAAACATTTGCCCTGAGAAAAAGTAATAGTTTGTCAGTGTCTGTCTGGCTCGTAGCACTATGCCACGAAAGATTGAGAATGTTTCATCTGATATTAAGAAACAGTTTGAGGCAAAAGGAGTAGAGTTTGAATTTTTTTTCGTTAGTTTGCGATGAAAGCAGAGGAGTGCTGGAGTGAAATGAACGTGAGTAAAAATTTGCCGCTTGACCTTCAGAGCCTTAGGAACCAAACAAGAGGAACAGGTTTGCTTCTGTTAGTACCGCCATAGATGACATAAAACTACAGTGGAATAAATGTCACAGGGATTATTACGGGGGGCGCACTTGCCATAATTGGCCAGCACAGTGGATTAGCAATCTTAGTGTGTAAAAATGTCAGCGAAGGAGGTAAACCTTTAAAATTCCATTGTATTTTTCACCAGCAAGTTCTCTGTGCCAAACATCTAAAATATGATTACTGTACGAAACCGATGATAAAGAGTATCAATTATATTCGCTAAAAAGCTCTGTGCCATCGCATGTTTCAACAATTGTTATTAAATATCCACTCTGAATCCGGAGATCTTGTATGTCATACGGATGTAAGATGGCTCAGTCGGTTGTCTACCATACAGCGACTATACTCTTTTAAACAGAAAATCGACAATTCTTAGCAAAAGAGGAAAAACCAATGTCAGAACTGACGGATCCTGTTTGGCTGGCTGATTCAGGATTTTTAGTTGACATAACGCAACATCTGAACGCCCTGAACACCAGCTTTCAAAGGCATAATGCAATGATGAACCAACTGTATTCACACATCAAAGCGTTTCGGACCAAACTGTTACTTTTTCAAAGCCACTTGTCACAAATGCATCCCAATACCACACATTTCCAATCTCTGCAAGATCTAATGACCCGTTTTCTCGCGAAATTTTTCAGTGCGCAAATAAAGAGGCGTGCTACAGAAATCTTATCTCGTGATTTATGGATTTTGCAACTATTGAAAAGGAGATCAAACTTTTACCTCCCTTTTTCCCGTGGATCCTTGTAACGAACAGTATGACATGAGTATCGCAGCAGGCACCAATACTTGATCAACACCAAAGTTCGAACACTTTATAAGAAAATGCCAAGTTTGTTTGGCTCGACTTACTTGTGTGAGAAGACATTTTCAGTAATGAACATGAGCAAGAGCAGTGTGAGAGCAAGACTAAGTGATTCCCACTTGGGTGACAACTTTCGCATTAAAACCATCGCTTCGATCAAGACCTGACATCTACTGCAATTGAGATACCATTATCATCCTTCGCATTAAAGCAAACATCTTATTTGTTGATCCTGGTGATTATTCTCTCTCTTTGAATGACCTTCTTTACTATCACATTTTAAACATCATGTTCCTTCTCTTTGCTTAACAAAGAGAATAGGATTTGCTTCAGGTGTACGAAAGTTGGGTTGTGTTGGTTGTATTGGCAGAGGTACTACCTGTAATGTTCTGGCAGCTGCGTTGGTCTTTACCAATGGCTTGGGACATGAAACCTCTTCTCAATCACTCAACTTTTGCTGCTGGCTCCAAGTAGCTGNCCAGACCATCTCCAATTAGAGATCATTGAGCTGCTGTATGACATGAGTATCGCAGCAGGCACCAATACTTGATCAACACCAAAGTTCGAACACTTTATAAGAAAATGCCAAGTTTGTTTGGCTCGACTTACTTGTGTGAGAAGACATTTTCAGTAATGAACATGAGCAAGAGCAGTGTGAGAGCAAGACTAAGTGATTCCCACTTGGGTGACAACTTTCGCATTAAAACCATCGCTTCGATCAAGACCTGACATCTACTGCAATTGAGATACCATTATCATCCTTCGCATTAAAGCAAACATCTTATTTGTTGATCCTGGTGATTATTCTCTCTCTTTGAATGACCTTCTTTACTATCACATTTTAAACATCATGTTCCTTCTCTTTGCTTAACAAAGAGAATAGGATTTGCTTCAGGTGTACGAAAGTTGGGTTGTGTTGGTTGTATTGGCAGAGGTACTACCTGTAATGTTCTGGCAGCTGCCTTGGTCTTTACCAATGGCTTGGGACATGAAACCTCTTCTCAATCACTCAACTTTTGCTGCTGGCTCCAAGTAGCTGTTATTGGACGGTAGCGGCCACAACCTGGTAAATCAGCTGGAAAACTAAACTTGGTGAGGGTGGTGGGACGTCTCCAATTACCAAGGACTTCCTTCCCTTAGTGCACAAAGACTGTGACAGCGGACGTGGTAAACGAGTCATCTTAGCCACTGGCAATAAAAGAGGAGCAGTGAACGTGTTACACACATGGGGCACGATGTTGGAGCGAGAGACATTTGTGGCCGGTCATCGTGGAAATGTGCGAAAACCTACAACGTACAGTTTCTTTGTCAACCATGGATCTCGAAAATGCTACTGCTAGTCAAAGCGTGGAATCTGTGTCCCTTGCAGCTGACACGCTTGTACATAGTCTTAGGAAAGAGGGTGCAGTGAAGGATAGTAGTAATGATATCGATGACAGCTTGGGCTCAAATTCTTCCAAAAGACCTATACTTGATAAAGTCATCATGAACTCGAGAAAATGACCTCTGTTAGTAGTTACCTGGAATGTGTGAACTTTATATCAACCAGTGAAATTTGAAAACCTCGTTCTAGAAGTCAAACGTTTGAAATGTGGCGTAATGGGGATAACTGAAGTGCATTGGAAAGATAGCGGCAATGTTAAGAAGGAAGACAGTACTTTCTTGAATTCGGTTGAAAATGAATGCAGTAGAGGAGTATTATTGAAAAGCATATCAGGCTTTTGGTCAGTCTCGAACAGAATCATATTAGAAAAAAAACCCAAAACCATTCAACATTTGCTTTTCTTTAGATGCAAATAGATGGTTTCAGCAATACATGTAGAAGAAACAATTATCTGCTAGATCTCTTGTGTTCATCCGGCACTCACAGGTTAGAGCTCCGAAGAAATTAAGTCAGGTAAAAAAATATGGCGAAAAACGTCAAAATGAAACACGACTTCTCAATTCTATGTGAAAGTACATCGTTTTTATAAAAGAAATATTGATAAAAAAATGTTTCTCTTACGTTACCACAGTTGTGAAAAATATTTGTAACATGGAAATTAAAAATGAATTTTGAGGATTTTGAGTACCTGGTGCAACATTATTTACATGTTTACACAGGTTATTTTGTCATGATCTCAGCATATACGATACATCATTTATACATACATACATACATACATACATACATACATACATACATATATATATACATATACATAAGGTAAAACACGAAAAATAAGAGCTATAGTTGCAATTAATGGTTTCACGATATTTCGATCATCAGACAATAATGCTACAAATATTGTACAAGCTTTTATAAACAAATAAAGCAGGCGGGTCATCAAAAAATAAAAATTACAGGTGATAATGTATTACAATGCGTTAATATTCTGAGAAAGGACGAAAGAAAGAGAGAAAGAAAGAAAGTTTCATGTAGATACGGTTTAAAATTACTAAAGAATGATTTACTTTCAAATTGGGTAAATAGGTGTTGGGCTGTTTGATCAAGAAAGGAGGTCCCATGCGATTAGTCATCAGGTATGAAGTTGAGGAGGAAGAATTTGTTTTCGTATCGGCACTTTGAAATAAGTTTTGATCTTTCTTTGAGAAGTTGTTTCTTGATGGTGTGTGTGTGTGTACGGGCTAGCCATTTGAAATTGCTAGACGTCTAAGTCGACTAGTGTCTTCCTAGCATACGCCAATACTGCTTTAGGTTGAGTGGCAAGCCACTCAAGTCTTCCTTGATGGTGACCAAACATCTGTTGTCGGATACAGTCCAGTGCTGGACATGAAATTAACCAGTGTTGAAGTGTGTGTGGATGTTGTTCACACTTCGGACAAGTCGGATCTGTGTCAGGATCCAGACGATGGAGATATGCGCGTAGGGCCGGATGGT
>RDPX01000030.1:3318843-3328907 GCA_003991215.1 Morbakka virulenta
TACTACTACTACAACTACTACCATTACTATTACTACTACTACTGCCACTACTACTACTACTTCTTTTACTACTATCACTACTACCACTACTACTACTACCACAACTACCATCACTATTACTACTACTACTACCTCTACTACTACTACCACTACTACTACTACTATTACTTTTACTACTACCACTACTACTACTACTACTACTATTACTTTTACTACTATCACTACTACTACCACTACTATTACTTTTACTACTATCACTACTACTACCACTACTACTACGTCTATTACTACTAATAGTACTATTATTACTACTACTATTACTACTACTACTACTACTTATACTAGTATTACAACTGCTCTTTAGTAGAATAAGAATCAGTATTTTACTAATGTAAAGAAAATTTAATTATTTTTTGTAATGTACTACTTAACTGATTTTGTTAATATACTCAACCATAGATGTCATACTTGTCATCGCAATATCTGTGTATACAGTAAAGGTGAAATTTCCTGACCCAAGATTTCATTATGGATTTTCATTCGGCCTTGCATGGGCTAGCCTACTACCCACAATGATGTCAACAGTGATTGTCTTAGTATCTGGACTGCTTCGCCGTCGAAAAACACAAGCTGACTCCACAGTTTGGTAACAAGTTTTGCCAAACTCAATAGAAGTGGAAGAATGATTCAAGTATATTTTAATACAGTAGTCCTCTCCTAATACACCCTTGCGGGAAGTCGTGTATTCGTTTTTGGGAGAAACCAATATCTCTCTTCCTTTTTTTATTTTTTTGTAGTTTATATGATCCTATAGAGTGCTAAAACGATATTGTATGTCCCAATAAGAGATATTAAATGCAAGAACAAGGTACTCACGAATAGCAAAGTGAGTAACTGTAAAACGTTTCACAGATCTTCAAAGAATAGCAGTTACTTGCATTGCTAGAAGGGTCCAACTGTCATATTGATTTGTTCTTACCAGATTGATTCAATTGGCTCATTTTACCACCGGCATTCAATCGGCATTGATTGAAATAAGGGGAACTTTTAAATGCAAACCATCATTTGCAGGGAAAGTCAGATAGGGGAAGGATTTAATGTTCATTATTGGGGTTATGGGGAAACAGCTCTAGGGAGAGACAGGTACACTACATTTAATGCAAAATCAGGTGTGGGCACAAAAATGGTTCGTTATTGAAAGGATATCGTTTTAGGGGAGGAAAACTGTATATGTAATTTGGTTAGAATTAGATAATGAAAAAGTAAAAGGAGCTGCATGTTTAGAAGTAGAGCATTTGTTTTAATTTGTAAAAATTGTAACTTGTATTGGTATGATATAACTTGATATAATATATATGTTTATAATACATATATATATTATATACGTACATGTATATATGCGACTGGATTTAAAAAGTTTTGATATAAATCTTTTCATACTGTAGCAGGCAATAATTTACTTTGTAACAAGATAAACAGCAGTAGCTAAGTTTACGGTGTTTGTTTTAATGTTTTTAATCTTGTGTTGATTAATTTAGATTTGAGAAAAAGGATTCTTCAAGAAGATCAAATGGATTGTTATGTATAATGAACATGTTCTGATTTAGGATTAATCCTGTTATCAACTATACTGCTTGATTTGTTGCGACTTTAAAGAATAGTAATAATTTTCTATGTAAAGAAGGCCTAACTTTGCTGTGGAAAATAAACCTTAGTTTGATTGTTATTATCCAATCATACTCTTCAACAATTATAAGATGAAACTTGTTCGATGGGGCTGATATTTTAAGATGGGTTCCAATGTGATACAAATAATATACCTTCAAGTCCTCAAATTAATCTAAAATTTGAATAGGCATGATGGTCCTCTCAACCATTTTTAGTATCGGTCATAAAAAAAGTAACACATTTTAAATGTGAACACGCCAAGTTCTGTTTGTCGCAATATAAGCTGAAATACAATGAAATAAAAAACAGACTTTTGTAATGACCATAGACCATTCTATACCACTCTAGTAAGGTCACAGAAAGTGATATTTTAAATAAAAGATAAAAGTTAATTTGATATTAAGAAAGATATGCTTCTGGGCGGGGCATTTTAACATATTTTGTACATAAGCACTTTGACATTGAAATAGGACTGTGTGGTATGAGGGAATTAAATAAATTAAGTGGTTTTGTTCAAATAAAAATCAGCCAAATTAAAACAAACTTTAATGACAGACTTGTCTTGCAATGAGAATTCTACTAAAAGAAAATTTGTTCCTTCTATTTGTTATAATTTTGGCATGGAAGCTTTTTCAGTAATGGGTGTTTTAAACGGGAATAGCTATCATCATAAATTTTTATGACCTTTCTCTTAACTTAAATTACTCCATAGAATTCTTTTGCTTAAACATTTCTTATTGTTCTCATTATAATTAGTATTCTAATAATAAACATGGAAGAGGACATCGAGCAACTTTATAGTTCCTTTAAAACTGTCACAAATGAAGTGACTAAAGAAATAGTTGGTTACAAAAGAAGCAGAAACATCGAAAACATGTCCCCTGAACTCGTAAATCTCTGTGAACAAAGAAGGAAAGCCCGATTACAACTTCTCAAACAATCTACATCTCCTCAGTTAAAAGAAAATTACAAACAACTCAACAAAGCAGTTAAAACTGCCACAAAAAGGCTGAAATCTGAAAACATCGACAATAAAATACACAAATTAGAGGAAGAATACTTGAGGAACGACAGTCATAGCCTTTTCAAGACTGTCAGGGAATTAGAGGGCGTACCCAAAAAATCCTTGAACATGATAAAAGACAACCAAGGAAAGAAGCAGACAGACCCTGGTACTGTTTTAAAATTATGGAAGGAACACTTTCAAAATCACCTCAATACTTCCTTCCCCTATGATGAAACCGCAATAGATTCAATAAATACTGATAATATTAATGAAGAAAACACACCGCCTATCCTACTATACGAAATAAAACAAGCCTTGAAAAAGATGAAAAGAAGGAAATCTCCAGGTTACGATTTAATTACCACAGAAGTACTTGCCGCAGGAGGAGAAAATATGATACTTATGCTGCAAAAGATTTTCAACACAATAATTGATCAGTCTAAAACACCAAGCGATTTCTCAAAAATGATTGTCACACCAGTGTTTAAGAAAGGTGATAAAATGCAGAGAGAAAACNTTTCTCTTAACTTAAATTACTCCATAGAATTCTTTTGCTTAAACATTTCTTATTGTTCTCATTATAATTAGTATTCTAATAATAATAGTAATAATAATTATAATAACAAAATAGTAATAAAATAATAATCGATGATAATGGTAATGATATAATTAGTTGTGATAGTAGTTGTAGTAGTAGTGGTGGTAGTAGTAGTAGTAGTAGTAGTAGTAGTAGTAGTAGTAGTAGTGGTAGCAGTGACAAATGGCTTACTTGCTCAATGTGATTATAGTAAGCACTAACTTTTTTTCATTTTCAAAGTGTGAAAATTTGATCTTTAGTATAGGTTTTCAGAAAGAAGTTTACTTGAAAAAGAAGGAATGAATGTGAGTTTCCCTACTCATAGGTTAAATCTGTTATGGAGGGTTTTCTCTTGGCTGGCTGTTGATATTGTTCCACGGGAAAGGGTCCATTATACCTTTGAAACAAATTAAGGTTAACTTGTTCGTATTGTCACTGCCAACGGATTAGGTTACATTGGTACTTGTGTTTGTAAAAACAGTTTGTGAACATTAAAGGGAGAGTAATTTGTGGTTCTATGACATTACTTCCTCTAATATGATCTGAGGAGTTGCAACTGTTAGGTTTCCAGTAAATTTTAATCTGCAAAGTTGGATACACAGGTTTTTATTATATTTCCTTTTTACTAATAAAAAGTAAATTACTTTATCAAAATGTTTAATTTTTTTAAAAGATTTAGGTTTTTTAATTTGGAAATGTTATTATTTTAATAGAGTACGATATTATTTTACATCAAAAAAGAAGTTTATGAAAACAAACCTATTTTGTCGTCTTTTTTGGTCTTCAGTCTTCTAAATCAAGAGCTTTCTTTTTCTTGTCTTGCAAAAAAAGTTACAAATCGTAAGAGTTTTAAATTTAGTCGGACTGACTTGGATAAATTTCATTAGTTTTGCAGTCATATTACTTTGAATTCAGCTTTTAGCATCAGTAAATTGGCTTATGCTGTTGCAACTGAGTTCACCGAATGGGTTCAGGTTGGTGTTGTATCTAGTCGTAGTTACAAAGTCAGGCCACATCTTCCTCTATGGCTTAATGCTCATTATTCTTCTGCCATTACCACGCCAAATTAGTTTCACTATTTGGTGTCGAAGGGATGGAACTGATGATTTACAGGTTTCTTTCAGACAGGAAAGCAATGTTTGTGAAGTGAAATTTCTGAGGTTATATCTCGCTATAATGAGCGAGTTCGTAAATCAATCAAGGCAAGATTTCCAGAAGATTAAAAGTAATGTTTTCCATTCTGGTAAGTCAATTATCTCTTGATTTTTTGAAAAATTAATGGGTTTTTTCTGTCCTCTAGGGAAAAGACTAAACGTTTTGCTACATTGTTTTCTGATAATTCGTCTTTAAATGACGCTGGGTATTTTTTGCAGGAGTTCCTATTGTAAAGTGACCAGATTTTAGCCGATGTCATCCTAATCCAAGATTCATTACCAAAGCTATTTATGGGCTTGATCAATCTAAATCTCTGGTCTAGATTCGATTCCTGACATTGACATAAAAGGGTGTCCTTCGGAACCATCTTTCTTACTGTCCAAACTCTTCAATTTTCACACCTCAGAGTCTTCTTGATCGTCTTTGTGATAGGTTTATAATGTTGTTCCTATCTTCAAGAATGCAGATGATTCGTCTGATCCTTGCAACTTTTGAGCTGCAAGTTTTTTTCCTGTCGTTAGTAAGGTCCTTGAGTATCCTATTAGAAATGCACTGGTAGAATTCTAGCAAAATCTAGGTATTTTTGTCAATGTTCAGTATCAATCTAGAGAACTTGTTCCACGGGTAACTTTTTGACAGTAATCACGGAATGTATCTTTGGGCATGTAGATAAGTGTAGTGAGAGACGCGCTATACCTCTGGATATTTTCAAGACATTTGATGAGGTGTGTCAAGGACCTTACTTTATAAGGTTTTTCGATTATGGTACTTTAATAAAGGCCTTTGGTACCCTTCAGTTCTATTTCATAGATCGTAAAATGCATCTCACATTGGATGAAATTCCATTTAATGACTATTCCATTATTTCTGGCATTTGTCAAAAATCTGTTATTGGTCCAACTCTCTACCCTCTTTAAATTGAAAACATTTCTGGTACGTTGCCTCTGTTAATCGGATTCTATGCTGATGTTACTACCTTACATTCTGGTGCTAAATACAAGGCAGCTCAGAAAAAACAACTTAAAGTTGAGAAAAACTGGACCCTGACCTTCAGGTTTTCAGAGAATGGAGAAGTTCTTATTCACGCCAATATTAATGGAAAATCATTATAACATAATAATTATTATAAAGGTTATGAGGTCGCTTATACTCTTGAGAAATGTTCATTAATGAGATATTTCCTCCAGATCTTTTTTGAGATTATTTGATTGAATGTATTGGTATGTATTAGAGCACCTTTAACTCTTGAAGTCCTTTCCATTTCCGTAAGTGTACCATCTGTTTTTGCATCGAAAACTGTTGTCACATCTGGACAGGTGCTCACTCATTTTACTTTGATGTTCTTGATAGAGTTCGGAGATGTATTTGGTAGGTCCAGATTTTGCCTCTACACTTTATCCATTACATCTTAGACAGAGTGTGGCTTTTCGTAGTCTCTTCTATAGGTATTATTCTAAAAATTGTTCTAATGAGCCTTTCTCGGTGGTACAAGCTTAGTTTGGTGCATCCCATATGACTCTTTCTTCTTAATGCCTTCATCCTTTTTCAGCTGTTGCTCCTCGTTGTAATAAGTTTTTCTATGAATGCAGTTTTTCTTTCGGACAGCCAGATTGTGGCATTGTTTGTATTTTTTGTAGTTTCCTACATAAGATGGTTTGAAAGTCTAACGTCAACATCTGTCTCTTGCTTTAGCCCATATTTTCATTTCTTTTCTGCAGTACTATACAGCTGATCTATGCCGTGTTTGGTCCCTCATAATTAAATATATATAAAAATTAGCTCACTTATTGTTACACTTATGTCAGTGAAATGGTAACTGGACCAATGTCTCATTTGAAAAACTTTCCATCAATTCCATTGGGATTTTTAGTCTCCTACTTAGGCATGAATAAAACAAACCAAATTACGTTTTCCTAACACTCCTCACTATTTTCATTCGTTGTATCTATTATATTTTTTAATGTTTCAAAAAGCATATCCCAATCCTGATCTTCTCTCTTATTAATCTCTACATACTTACATTCTTAACTAAGCCATTATTATCTTCTTGCACTGTAATTTTTCCTATGTCATTAAGAGAAATTAATAATATTAAAAATTTAAGGTATTTTCATGACTTTGTATCTCATTCCTGTCTAATATTTTTACACAAAGATGAATACCATCTTTTCTATGTTTGTTTATATTCCATTCAATTCTTTTGTATACGAAAAACTTTCAGTCTCTCTTCTTAAACCAGTTATAAAGCTACATTGCGTTCCATTTAGTCGCCATCAGTGTAAATATTTTTACTTTTAAAAAAATTGAAAACGCCCCTTGGTAAAGTTAAAACTCATTTTAGTGTAAAGGGACACATATTTGTCGATTTTCCTCTTCGTAGTTTACAATTTCTATTTACTTCTTCCAATTTTCTCTCCAAAAAATTAAAACTCAGTAGGCTGCCTATTTTAAAAGAGAAACAAATTGTGTGAAGTATTAACATGGATGTGTCAAGGCTCGAACATGGAATCCCTTGCTTGCGAATCTTAGATCAATGATTTTCTCAGCAACTACTTAGATCCCCAAATTTGTCTATCTTAACAAATCAAAAGCTAATAATTTCATTAGCGTTTTCTTCTGCAGTAGCATACACCATTAAATTTATTGGGTTGCGAAAGAATCAGGACACTATTTAACTTTGATATCCTTCTACAAATGCAACTCAAATAACTTCAATGTTGTTGTCCAAAAATTGTTCTTTACTGCATGGACTTAAATGTTTTCTTGAACAAATGTTGCAATACATAACCTTCCAGATATCGCACAGAGGCTTTCTCATTCTCGTACAGAGAATTCCTTGGGTAGAAAGGTCCCCGGTTTGTAGCTGTCTTGCTGAAAGATATCATTTTAACAGGCAACTAAGGGTAGTTCCATGTCCACTCAGTGTGCTGAAAAGTGCCACTGCTTTGGGACTACTCTAGGGTAAAGATTTTTGAAAAATTTAACATTACCTTTACCTATTAAAAATGTATCGAGAGCCAATTTTCTCTGTAGTGACTTGTTGGCCTTCACTTGATGGCAAAAAGTTAGAGATAATGATGTAAGCTTTAGACGAGCTTCAGAGGGGAAAAACAGATCTTCAGGCAAGTCTGCACAACTTTCTTGCACAAGATCAGCAATGGTCTCTTTGCTTTCTAATTTGGCTGCTGATTTACCTGTTCCCCTTTCTCTATCCTTTTAATTAGCATAACTCCTAAGACCAACTTTTGGTTTTTACTACTCATCACAGAAGAAACAATGAAAAATCCCTTCTTAAGCCTACAGAAGAAAAAGACGAGGAAAAGGCTAGTCAAGTCTCCAGCCCCTTTAGACTGTGATTTTTATTTTCCAGTTTTTTAAGAAAGTGAAAGGCATTTTTACTTATATCTATTTATATGAAGGAAAACATTACTTCGGATACAATCATTTTATGAAGCTAGTATTAAAATTTTTATACAGTGCAATTTATAGAATTAGTTGACTTTGATTTCCAAAGAACTTAAAACAAATCGAAACGAAGTAATGTCAATCTTACCTCCTCAAAATCCTCATCTAGAAAACTTGCAAGCTCTCACTCTTGGAAAACGCGCTCCAAATCTCTAAAATCCCAACTACATCCTTTCCATTCATATTCTCCATGCATCGTCACGATGACATTGGGATGTGTCATACAAGTGTAGGGCCCTGCTTCAGTAAAGGTCCTGAATTATGATTTCAACGTTGCACGTGGTATTCCACAAGGTTTCTAGACCAGGCTTTTTCTATTGGCTCTGATGCAACAAAGATTTGACTTCCCAGACATTGTACAGAATTAAAATCGAATAATGCGTCCTGTTACATTTTAAATGGAGGCGGTCGTGTTGGGGATGACAACAAAAGACGTATCAAATTTAAGGCAGATAGACAAACGTTTTTGAAATCAGCTGATGATAAAAATATTAATGAAACAATAACATTGTTCTCTCGTGGGATTTGTGTACTTATTAAATTAAGTATACCGTTCAAATGCGTGATTATTATTTTCATAATATTTGTAATTAATATTTAAGAAACAAGATTTAATAGTACGTGTCAATGAGTCTTCTAGAATAGGTTAATAGAGGCTCCAAGGTGATATTTATAGTCAAATCGTCTTCTTTGGATCCGGCTTAATATCATTGCACAGATATTTTTGCAGAGGACATTTTCAATTAACGTTTTCTGTGTTTTAAAAGCACTCCCTTCAATGTATGCATCACAAACATATTACCAGGAAATAGGTGTCCACACTGAAAGTGTGGAACATGCCCGAGTGAGCAAGCGAGCATCATCCAAAAGATAAATGTAAAAGAGTCATCTGGTCTACCACAGACTTAAAAGTGTCGTGTCAGATTTCATATTTGATTTTGCAGTGCATGACGCAATAGCCGGAATCACTAAAGAAAAGCTGAAAGACGTACCTTCAAAGATTTGTGACATGGTTGTTTTGAGTTCATCTGAAGAACTTAAAAGTTTAGATTTGGGAAGAAAAACGTCTCTTTGTCGCACTAAAATTGCATTGTTCAAAACAGAAACAAAGCTTCAGTAAAATTGCACACTTGAAAAGTACCAGATGGGCTCAACATTGAACGAACAACTATTTTGAAAAAATGCCACTTTTCACTACGGAAGCTTAGCAAAAATCACTAAATAAACTGTTTTGCTACTGAAGCACAATTTTGCTCAGAAGAGTGATATGTCACTATAACATTTAAATTTCTGACCAGTCAGGCAGATACAGGTACCTTTTTGGAACTTTGTGAGGGCCTAACTATAAAGTACATAAGCAATTTTTCACTGTTGGAATGATGGGATGTGACGTGAAAAATGACGCGAAACATCGTAGCAGTTGTGGCCGAGTGAATGCGGTGTTTAATGGAGGGTGGCGTTTATCAGATACAAACTGAAAAGTGGGATGAAAAAATGATAAAAGCAGACAAAAATATTTTTTTCCAAAAATAATTAAGAAAAGATTGTGTTGAAGTGCCTTGAAGTGTTCACACTAGAAATGTTGGTCTCTAATCGTTCATCGCTGTTTGCAAACGCGATGAACGGTTGGAGGCCAAAGAACTGGATGAGTATGCGATTGGATTGTACAAGAAGATGACACTCCAGGAAATTTAGTAGGAATTTACCGATAGAATGGTAAAAAATCATGGCTTTTTTATTGAAATTGAAGATAACTATCTTCATTTTCATAATTAAGTCCACCCAATTGTCAATGGTAAAAGGATACGAGTAGTTGGTTTGAGCGTGCCTGCACAATTCAACTGTTACAAATCAAGTTACATTCCTGCGAGAATTCTTTTTGATGAACTCTTAAAGCGGAAAAAACAATCTTGGTTTTTATCTTTAATTACAGAAGCTGATAAAAAAGACGTAAAACTCGTGTAAACTAATTTTTATTTCTTGTTTGGTCTGTTTTCTAATAAACGCCGCGTTTAAGAATGAAGCTTTTAATAGAGGGCGTCGTGTATTAGAAAGCGGCGTTTATTAGAGGGCGGCGTTTATCAGAAGGCGGCGTTTATCAGAGGGCGGCGTTTATCAGAGGGCGGCGTTTATCAGAAGGCGGCGTTTATCAGAGGCCTGGCAGTTTATTTAGAGGGGCAGGAGGAGCTAGCG
>RDPX01000030.1:3329555-3347711 GCA_003991215.1 Morbakka virulenta
AAGGAGGCGTTTATTAGAGGGCGTCGTTTATCAGAGGCGGCGTTTATCAGAGGGCGGCGTTTATCAGAAGGCGGCGTTTATCAGAGGGCGGCGTTTATCAGAGGGCGGCGTTTATCAGAAGGGGGCGTTTATTAGAAGGCGGCGTTTATCAGAGGGCGGCGTTTTTTAGAGGAAATACGGTATTTGAGCCAAGAATGTCATTCGCCTGCAGTCCATCACCAACGTAAACAAAAAACGTGCCTGTGCTTTCGTAGAATCATATCTCGATAAGAAGGTTATCGAGCTATTTAAAAAGTACTATAAATTGTCCAGCCATGACAAAACACTTGGAACAACACAAAAATTGATAGCATTTCCAGAACTGAGAACTGAATAGGCAAGGAATAACTTTCTTTACAAGGGATCCAAATTCTACAATTTCTTCCCAATGGATGCTTTTGGTTTACAAGAAACTGATTTTAACAATGTTTACTCAGAACATTTTAGATGACAGCCCTTATGTATTTTTTACATGTGTTTAGTTGTTTTGGAGTGGATTTTTGTTTTTTCCTTTATTTTTTTTGTTTTGGTTAGTTTTTACTTTTTCTCCGTTCCTTTCTTCTAATTTTTTATTTTAATCTTCATCATAGTCCTTTAGTTTATGTTTGGTTAACCTACCAATTTTTTTGCTTGTGTACAGTTTTTGAGGTACTTTTCACGCTTCTTATATCTTTACTTTTTGTTTTGTTGTTTTTTTCTTTAGTATTTTTACATGGGCTTTACATTACAGGAATCATATTGATAACAGCATTATGAATAATGTTAACTTGATCATCCTGTGTAAAATATTCGACAAAATAAATAAATAAATATATAAAGAAAGAAATAAAATAAATGGTTTTACAATAAGATAAGTTGTTCCAACCATATTTTAGAATAAGACAAGAAGAATAGATTCATACCCTCAGAGTATATTCTTGTTTATTTTGTCTTTTAAGATAACTTGACAAGTTTTACCCCTTCAAACAGTTACATATTACTATTTACATGACTTAAATTATGAGCTTGACCATGACAAATTATTGACACACCGTCTTCCCCTTTCACACCTTAGCTAAAAAGGTAAAAAATGATATATTTATCCCTAATGGAAATAAATTTGCTCAGAATATGAGAATGAAATGCTATTCATCACTTTCTGGCAAAGGGTAACCTAAAATAACATTGTCCTTTATTTTAGTCTAATGTGATCCATCTAAGATCAATGATATTCTTTGACTCCAGTTAAAACAGTTATTATGCATACCCATTTTTATCATGGAGCCCTAGAAAGAGACATACATAAAGAAGAAGTCCACTGTAGATTAAAAATGGGGAAAATTATTGCAAAATGTGTTCTTTAGCCTATTTTAAAGTGATTGAGGCAACACACAAATAACGTTCAGGAGATTTGAGGTCCTTTAGGGGGAAAGTGTAGGAAAAGATATAACGTCTTGTGTTTACTTTCTTCAGGCGTCAAGTGATATTTTACCTAAATGGCTCATAACAGATTAAAGATCTACAAAGGTATAAAATATTTTCCTGTAACAAGTACTTTTGTACCCAATTAAGAGCGAGCGTGAGAGGGAGAGAGAGAGAGAGAGAGAGAGACAGACAGACACACACACAGACACACACACACAGACACACAGAGAGACAGACAGAGACAGACACAGAGAGCAAAGTTTCGTGGGAGGTGTCTTTACAATAGCTCTAATATAGGATTTAACAGCTGAGAGAATACAAGTCAAGGAAGCCTACACTAGAGTTCTCGGGGAGATGACTACCATTCATGGTGGCTAAAGTAAGAACTGGCTCCCCTTAGCGGTTGATAGAAAGATGCTTGGGTGTCCAGGTATTGAAAATGGTCAGGTATTTCCTCCTTCATGTAGCAATGTTGCAAATATTATCAATTTCGATATTTTAACTTTTCCGAAAAAAAATTAGAGATTTCTGTATTAGCAATAGAAACCTTGTCTCTGTTAATAACATTTAATATGCATATTAACAAATATCTAAGCAAGAGTTTTACATTTTGAATATGCCTTCAAAAAAAAAATCCCTAAAAAATTTGATTCTTTTTTTTTTCATTTGGGATTAAGAAAATAAAGTTGTAAAATAATCAAGCAAAGTAGTTTGATGTTTCTTAGCAAATGATTGTGTTGAAAACAGTTGAGTGACTTTCTATCGAACAGTGGCCTTAATGTTTGGAGGGGTGCTTCGAGGGGTGAACTAATCAAATAACTCGAAACGGCTTTCTCGATATTTGAAAACTTTTATACTGAGTAATGAGGGAGTTTACTTCTTAGTAACACTGTGTCTTCTAAAGTAGAGCTTTCATTATTGTCAGAAAGTCAAATTTGTGCAAAGTGTAGGCATTATCTTAACATCACTCCAGCTTAATTCCTCATAAATCACATGTTATAAGTAAGAAGCATATTTCTTTGGTTTATTTTTGACATCTACATCGAGATGGGAAATGTTAAGTACTGTTTGTTTTTATTTCATAAGCGCCCCATCTATGAGCATCAGTTTTATAAGCATTTGAGTCTTAATGTGTTCAAAAATTAGGACCATCTAAAATCACCCAGGTTCAGTTCCATTTAGCATTATTAAAATTAGAAAAGTAAATCCATTTGACAGTCCATTGATATTTACAGTTTATTAGATAGGCGGATGGGACACCATAGAGGTTAAATAAGTAATATGAGAAGCTCTAGCTCACATTTCTAAAACTGACCTTTACACGTATATAGGTGAGCTGTAAAGATATATTATAGATTTTCTAGCAGTTATAATTCAACTATGCTATTATTACTGGAAAACAGTTATCACTTGGCCTGAATGTATCCCCAAATAAACCTCCCTAACCAAATATATCCCTTACATTGACAATTAATTACAACACTGCCATACATTTGTTTGCTCTTAAGGCAATTAAGATTCAAGGCACATTTTGTTTTACTCTCTTACTTACATTCTTCTAAGAGGTATTTTTACATTCGATTATCTAACTCCTAGTTTTGTAACCTTGCTTGTTAAATAAATAGATAATAGCATATTTAGAGTATTACATGGTCAAAAATAAAATTACAAAGTTCCATCGTCTGTCATCATACCCCTGTCTCTAGAATGCCTTAATACAAAATTTCCTCAGCAATCTTATTCAACCCCAAGCGCCATTAATAAGTTTTATTTAAAATACAATTTCTCCAACACCAATAACTATTTCAGAAGGGACTCATGACACTGAGATCAGCATGTCATGGTTTTTTCACTGAAAAAGTACAATCTTCTTGTCAATAGAAGATCGACATATGGGACACTGTCCCAAAGTAGTAGAACACATGGTACATGTACCATGTCCACATAAGAACACGACATTTTTGGGACGATCAAGACAAACAGAACAGGTGTTCAGTAATTCCATATCTTTCACTTTCGTTTCCAGATTTTTCAACGTATCAAGAAGACTGGCATATTTTGAGTCCTCCTTTGCAAATTTATGCTCTACAGGTGTGCCATCTAAAAGTAATAAAGGAATTTCTCTAGAACTTTTTCATAAAAGCCATTTTATAACAGAAGGTAATACCTCATGTCTTCATTTTTAATTTAAGTTATGAGCTGTAAAAAGAGATTTGGTTGTCAGTAGAATACACAATTGACAAAACATAAGGAATTTTGTTATCACCTTTAAAAATGAACTAAAATGCACTGTAAAAAAAATGCACTGTAAAAAAATGCACTGTAAAAATGCACTGTAAAAAATGCACTGTAAAAATGCACTGTAAAATATGCACTGCAAATATGCACTGCAAAAATGCACTGTAAAAAATGCACTGTAAAAAATGCCCTATAAAAATGCAATAGAAATAGAAGTACAGCCCAAGCAAAGAAGTCGTCCTAGAAGAAGTTTCAACTCAAAGTCACTTCAGGCACTTCAGTTGCAAAACAAGAAGAAAGAAAACGAAACTAGCGTAATGGTCTTCTGGTGAAGTATAAACTTATGAACAAGCCGGGAACTCGGAATTCTAGTTCAGAATTTCAAGGTACAATAGATGAGATTTTAGCAGTGTATCAAGTCACAAGGAGGGATAAAACATACCTGTATATAAAACAAATCTGGTTTATTATTTTGCAAACGTTTCAGCATATTTCAAAGTCTTCCTCAGTACAACTTGTTAAGTGTAAATGATTTAATAGTATTTAAGTATAAATGAGGAGCAGTGCTTAATGATTAGTGTAGTTGCAGGGTAACCAAAAGGTTCCGGGTTCGATTCCCCGAGCTGGGGGAGGGGAATTCGGAGCTTTACAAAAGAAAAAAAACCATTGGTTGCCGTCAGAAAGGGCACCGAACCAAGAAATTCCTCACTGCCCAAACAAAAGTCTTCTGAAGGGCACCATCTGAGCTTCAAATGCTAGGGGGAAATGACGTTAAAACTAAAAAAACACAAAAACTAAGTCTAAATGTGAAATATGTAGAGCATAACATAATACAGGGAATTTGATCAATAATGATTGAGATATTTGAAGGTGATAGGATGATTGGCTATAAATTAAACAAGTTTACTCATAAAAATTGTCACAAAATTGGGAGCTGAATTCATTTGCTCTTGCGTTCACTCCATTAGGAGATTTAGTGTCAGAATGAGTGATCTACTTGTTCTCATTTCAAACAAATTTTCTTCTGAAAGTGGGAAGTTGACTTATTATAATATTCCAGATCAGATCTCTGAAAACATAAACCTTTAACTTGCTTGTTTTCTCTTGTATAAATCTTGAGAAAAGACCTTTCTAACAACATGTCCAAAATAGAATGCAGTGCTTTAAATATCGACTAAAAAAGCTTGTAGATAAAAAAATGTTCAAATATAAGTCATTATACTTTTAAAGCAAATATTTTTTCCCTTTTCCTTTCACATTGTTTTCCAAAGAATACATACCATTTTTTTTACTTTAAGTGCTCAAGGTGTGATTTTTAATTTTTTCAGATATATCCTACGGCACTATTTTAAGCGTCACGATTTTATCAAAAAATATGCAGCAAAGGAATTTACTAAGCCTTTGCTCGTTGGAATGTATCACTTGCAAATATTTTACTGCACTTAAATATATTTGATTAATTCATGATTTTTAACTACGATGTGGTGGAAAAATGCTATTCTTTTCATTTAATTCTAATAGTGTTTTAGTCAATATAGGCAAGAAGACAAAAAATATATAAGCATTAGGAAAGTAAGTATCCCCATGGCAGAAACTCTACAGTTTAAATGCAATACTTTGCCTTAAAAAATTCAAACACAATTCTTACTAACCTCTGTTCTTCATTAGCCCAATTGGAGTTTTGCAATAAATGCATCTTTTCATTCTCCAAGAACAGGCTAAAATTTGAATTTGTTTGATGATCAAGTCATAAAGGAAAGTAGTAAAACACTATATAATAGCTACACTTCGTTAGTACCAGTTGAAAAACTGGGAGATATTTTTTACTTATGTTTAGCTTAAGAAATGATCAGAGAATTTATAGAGTGACAAAAATCTATACAAAAGCCACAAATTTTACGTGAAAACAAAAGCATTTAAAAAGATTAAAAAATGTAAATTATTAGCTTAGGAGAATTTTTCAAACAAAATGTCAACGAGATTTTTAATGAGTTACCTACTCGTCGGAATTCATCAAAAAGTTAAAATTTCTTAAATTTACAGATTATTGCAAAATCCTATCTTGACCATTACTACTCCCTTGACATTTTAGGGCTAGAATTTTCCCTAATTGATAGTTACAAAAGTTTTTTCATTTCAGTAAATGCTAAATTTGTTGTAACACTTTCATTAGCTGTACAAATACTGTATACTAACAAATAATAGAGTGCATAAAACATGTTATTTTGCATCAAGAACCTGCTATAAAGGCTCCAAAGCTCATATGTTCCTTCAAATAGGCAACACCCAAGCACGATCTCTAGGCTTATATTTACTCCCGTATTACCCTTTATCCCTGAGGCCTTGACTCTATCTCATAGGGAGGAGGGTCTCTTGAGCCGTGGTTGACACTTTTCTGATGATGGTGTCTTACGTGAAACAAATGGGTTGGGTGATACAATGGTGATGAAGGTGTCAAACACCATTGCCTCACCTACTAAGTGTTTGTAACTCAAGTATTTGTAAACTTGGTATGCCCAAATCTTGCTTCTACTCTTCAACCTTTGTTTCATCGACAGAATATGGCTTGTCTTAGTCTTTCTTTAGATATCATCATGGGAAGAGTTCTAGTGATAATTCCCCGCTGTTACCAGCTCAGTCTCTTGCATATTCTTTGACTCGTTCATCTCAACGCCTTCTCTTCATCCTTATGAGTTGTTTGCTTTAGATTGTAATGAAACATTTTATGAATTTAATTTTTTTCCTCGTATAGCTAAATTGCAGAACCAGTTGGTTTCTGATAACTTTTTTTTTATCATAATAATTGAACTTTAAGCTCAAATATTGTCCTTTAGCCTCAACTTTTTTTCTCCTGTCAGTTTTTTCTTCACAGTTCCATACACTTAGTGGCTTTATGCCTTGTATGGTTCTCGTGAAAAAATATACAAAAATATAGGTAGAACCACTGAATATTATGTGAATAAGGTAAAGGGTATTAGTTTTGTTTGAGGTTATTTTTAAGTACCCTTTCAATAGTCTATCGTACTCCTGTTATATTGAAAAATCAGAGCTCTGATCAATTTCTTGTCCAATGGGTGTCATGTCATCACTATTTTGCTAATTTAGGCTCAAGTAGCCAAAATGTTAAGCACTAGCTACACTTAAATAAATATTTTTAGTGTGAATAATATAATAATTGTGTAATATATTCAACACAAATCAAGAAAAAATGATTAAGTAGAGAAATACATGCTTGAGATTATGATAACATTGTTTTAAATTAAACAAACTGTGTAGATTTTTCATGCTACAGATATCATTTGGTCCTATAGATGAGACGGGTTAGTTGGTATGAAAAGATATAATCCTGCAAAGACTAAACTACTAAGAATTAGTGAAATATTATTAGTGCACGAGATGATCGAAATGTTTAAAATAAATCGAGAACTTTCAAGAAAATGAAATGGAATTGTCAATCATCATACATCAAACACTTGACACAAAACTTATTAATAATGTTTTATATACGATGATAAAATTTTAACAGAAAATTGATCCGTTTAAAAGATAATTCCTTACCTACGCAGACAACTGTGTGAAGGCAGGGCTCAAAGAGAACCTCAGCTTGGTTGGTATCACAGACAAGACAGTCAGAAATTTCATTGGTGTTAAGCAGACTCTCTATTGCAGCCTATTCATAAATTAAAACAAACATTATTTTAAAACATAGAAAACCTACATGCAAAATACCTGATGATCAAAACTAGAAAATCTTGATGTTCGCAAAAACCAAGAGTTAATAATTAATAACAGCGGAATAATTAACAAAATAAACATAATTAGCATAATTAACATGAAGCTTAATTATTTTTTAATTTTGATTAAACGCCATGTAATATAATATAATATAATATAATATAATATAATATAATATAATATAATATAATATAATATAATATAATATAATATAATATAATATAATATAATATAATATAATATAATATAATATAATATAATATAATATAATATAATATAATATAATATAATATAATATAATATAATATAATATAATATAATATAATATAATAAGTTATCGGGAGCCAAGCGCAAGTCACCGAAACGATCGTTCCTTCAATTACCAGAACATTGTGCTCTAACTTTTGCTAGCTTGAGTATGTTCGAAGTTCTCTTATCTTGTGTAATTTGTTTCATTTTAGTTAAATCATTGTTCAAAACGTTAATTGTTCTGTGCGTTATAATAGATATCTTAGTTTGGTGTTCTTTATTAGTGATATTAAATTTAAGATGCAACAATTGCTTATAATAAGCAGATATTATAAACTGCTTTAACCCTTTTTGATCTGTTTATCATTTATTCTATTTCATAATTTCCAGTTCTATTTCAAGTGGTTTGCTTATTCTTTTCATTATCAAATACATCAATAATATTCGCAAAGAAGAAAATTCATGGATCCATCTATTTTGGTTAGTTAAATCCAAAATTGCTTTCGTTGTTATTTAGTTCATTTCCCCATGTAGTTTTTGTTATGTGAGATATTATACCCTGGTTTGCTATTATTAGTCATACAAAATATTGATTTACCTTTCATTGCGTGCTATCTTGTATTTTGGCTGTTGTTTTTTATGCCAGAAACTCAAATTATTTTTTACTGCTAGTTATACTACTGTCACATTTTAATAAACACTCCAAGAAGTGGGGCCAAACATATAAAGTTTATTGTTTTAACTGTGTGAATCTGAATCAAATTGTATTCTTATGGGAAAGAATCCTATGCGGCATGGACTTTGTAATTCGACTACAAAGCACCTGTAGTATGAAGTTTATTATGCCACACCTAGAGAAAACCAGACACAAAATATAAATTGTATTGTACTGGGATAGAACAAGTGTTTATGTCTTTCATTTTGCTTTACCAACTGAGCTTTCGACTCTATGCTATTATTTAGGTATCCATTCCAATACATCTATTTTAAATTAGATATCTAAGGACCGGAGTCAGATTATGTATGTATGTATTTATTCGCCACTAACAAAAAAATACAAATGTTCAAAGGTAAATGGTAAAAACCTAATACATGATGTTATCCAAAATAGTTAAAAAATAAGACTAAATAGAAACAAAAAAGAACGAAACAAACAGGCGGGACGGTAATCTAGAGAAACGGTGACAGGGGTAGCATAATACAGATCATGAAGACCTTATTTTCATTATGGCCCCTTACATGATTAAGAAGAGAGGCTTAACTGCTTTGCTTATATTTCCCGAAGAAACGACTCCAGATAGCTACGAATTGTCTGCAGAGACAGGCTTGCTGAGACTAAAACGTGGTAGACACCTCAAATACTGGTCATACTAAATTCGTACCGAGTTGGATATTTGCTTCCCGATTTGAAGACAATATACAACAAAGGATCATGTAAGACGAGAGCCAAGTGTAAATAAGGAATGTGGAATGACTCTGAAAGGTTTATACAACAAAGCCAATTCATACGCACTTCAATAATGTTAAATTGAAAATGTGTGACCTTTGAACTCTACCTATTTACATTTTAAATATTCTGGGCTATAAAATGTGCTTTTGAACCCTGTTTGATATAAACAATAGTGTTAAATTATAATTATTTATTTAAGCAGATTTGAAAATATATCTGATTTTCTTTTTTCACTTACGTCACAGCTGTAGCATTTCTTGAAATAATCTGCACAACTCTGGCATGTAATGATGTGTTCACATGGCAAAAATTTCATGCAAGGCTCTGCAGAACGACACAACTTACAATCCTGAGTGTCTGAAGAAACAGACGTCAGCGATGGTAGCATTTGGTCATCATTACTTTTTGTCTTCTGAACAACACACCTTCAAGTAGAAAAACAAAGTATCATGCTTACTATCATCAGGAGCAGTAATCTTATCACAATTATTATTAAAATCATTATCATTGTATACATTTGTGTAATTTTGTGTATTCGTATCAAAAAGTGCTCAGTGTATATAGCAGAACAATATACATAAGGTAAAACACTAAAAATAAGAACTATGATTGCAACTAATAGTTTCACGAAATTTCGATCATCAGACAGTAATGCTTCAAATACTGTACAAGCTTTTATAAATAAATAAAGCAGGCGGCTCATCAAAAAATAAAAATTACAGGTGGTAACGTTTTACGATGCGTTAATATTCTGAGAAAGGAAGAAAGAAAGATAGTCCCATGTGGATACGGTTTAAAATTACTAAAGAATGATTTACTTTTAAATGAGTAAATAGGTATTCGGCTGTTTGATCAAGAAAGGAGGTCTCATGGGATTAGTCATTAGGTATGTTGTTTCTTGATGGTTTATGTTATACTGGACAATTTGTCAGTGAGACAAAGGAGACATCTTTTTGTGTTGTTTGATATATATATATATATATATAAAATCAGATGTATGAGTAAGAAAAACTCTAACTTTACAGTACTCAGAGTTTCATGTCTTTCACAACCTTCAGCTGTATACAAATGATCACTTGAAAAAGTTTTTCTACAAAGATGTTATACAAATAATTGTGCAAGCTGACCTTTTGAAAAGCGACTATTGATAACAAAAGAATCATTGATGGGGCAACTGCAAAGCAGGAAACGGGCATCAGAAAATCATTATCTATTGTCAGTCTTTTGATGTGATATTTGCGAGGGTATATTTATTCATATGTCAACATTTGGAAACAATTTCAGTTTCTTTGTTTAACAATTCAGTTTTATTTCTGTAACTAAGAATTTCCAGTTTCACTTTATATATATATGATTTTGGAAAAAAAACGCAGTACAGAGCTTGCAACAGTGCTGTTCCTTGATGAGATACACAGGGGCATGCACCATGGAAACCTTACAGGTGCTTTGTTTGTCGATTTTAGCAAAGCATTTGACACCATCAGCCATACCACCATCCTGGATAAGCTTCCAGAATTTGGAATTTCAGGAGATGAAAAAGTGTGGTTTACTGACTATCTTTTCAATAGGAAGATGAGAGTCAACTATGGGGGTTCACTATCGACATCACTTCCAATCTACTGTGGAGTCCCACAAGGCTCAATTTTGGGGCCCCTGCTGTTTTTCCTTTATTTCAATGAACGTCCATCGAAACTAAAGTGCTGTAAAGTGATAATGTACGCAGATTACACTGTCCTTTACTACAATCACAAGGATCCAAAAGAAATCGAAAAAGTATTAAAACAAGAACCGTGTGTTATGTCGAAATGGTTACAAGATAATGAACTTAGCATAAACATGAAAAGGGGGGAAAAAGAGGTTCATTATTTTAATTGCATTATACATTCTTTTTTTTTTACACAGGACGTATATGAAAAAAAGTTTTGTAAACTGATATAATGCACCTGTTGAAATATTATCAAATAATAAAAATAATATATATATATTATATTCAAATAAATATACAGTCATTAAAATGAAAATATTTATCATATCTAAATCCTCTTGTTCAAGCTAAGTTAAATTGTTTCTCAATAATTAGAGATGATCCAATTTTTACTGAACTAATCATTTAACAATTTAATTAAGAACTAGCCTTTTGTTTGCCTGAAGATGCAAAGTAGTACAATGCTTGATGCATTAATAAACATTTTAATACTATATTGTTTCTAAATTAGTATTCATTCATGGGTAGAAAACCCGAACTTCATATATTTGTTTCATTTTTATTTGTTTAACCAACATTTGTTTTACTTCTATCTGTTTTATTTGTATTTGATACCTACCTATCATAAAATGTTTTAGTAACTCTTAAAATATCTGGTCTATAACAAACATCAAAAGCTGTTTTTCCATTTAAATTGGTAATGTTTGGGTCAGCTCCCTCCAAAATCAACCAACAAGCAATAATTGAATCTGTTTCATGTCTCTCCCGTTTGAATTTGAGGTCATCGCACATCTATGTTGAAAAGAAAGTAGAGAGAAGTATATATATATTCCTTTAAAACTCAATTGCAACCCAAGTGCACCTAAAGTTATATGGAAAATAGATGCTTGATAATAAAAAAGAAATTTACTTTACTTCCTAGTGACATATAAGGCATCAAAGCCGTCAAATAGTTTGCATTACAGAAATTGAAATTGGAGGGGTGTACTTCCAAATTAACACCAAAGTGCTAGAAGAGACCCACCATAATACCAGAAACATCTGAATAATAGAACGTATGATCCGTTATTAAGTACCGATTTATAGAACAACATACATGTTACAATTAACAGCTGATTTCATGTCATGTTGTTTTATTTTTTTAAAGGAATATCCATTTTGAGGAATTCGTTTTTTTTCTGTACTATTTTAGTTTTAATCAATATTCTATTTGTAATATATCCTATTAAATTCATGCTAGCTTTGATGCACATTTAATTAAACGCCGCATTCAATCGCATTCAAGAAACCCATTGGTTGGCGTCAGAAAGGGCATCCGGCCAAGAAATTCCTCACTGCCATAACAGAGTCTCTCTGAAGGACACCGTGTGCGTCCCAATTGTTGGAGAAAAATGACGTCAAAACGAAAACAAATTCAATTGGAGCACATAAGTGACATTACTTTCAAAGAGTGTCTTACTGCTAAAACTATTTTGTATCTTAAGTCTACCTTACATCCTTGCATGGAGTATTATTCCAACATCTGGACAGGATCTTACTCATTTCATCCCACTGGTTCATGTAACTTGATAGGTCCAAATCTTGCTGTTATTTTTCTACTATGGTCTCACCGACTAAATGTATACTTTCTTACTCCTCTCTAGGTATCAAACGCATGAGATACATACGATAAAACACAAGTCACATGGAAAGAAACAAGTCAGCTATAACCAGGCCAGTTTGTTTCATTCCATGCGACTCTTCCTTCTGAATTTCTTTGTCATTCATTATGAAGGCGTTGCTTGTCGTTTTATTAAATCTTTCTAAGAATTAGTTTTTTTCTACGGACGGCTAGAAGTTGTGGGGTTTTTTGTGTTTATTTTAAACTTCGAAATGGTTTCCTACATTTTTTTACTTGAACGTACTTCGTGTAAGACTAACTCATCTTCTAGCCAAGTTATTTTTTGTCTGGTTTTTTTTTCATTCACATTACCATCCATTTAGTGGCTTTACCTCAGGTTTTTAACCATTAAAACAATTATTAATCCAACTTATAGTAAATTTAAATAAGTAGCACCAAAGAATTGATCAACAGAAAATGGAGTCACATGGAGTAAATGTCTAGTAATTGGTAGACTTTAGAAAAGTACAACCTGTGTAATAGGTGTTGGGGAATTATCCATATTTTTTCTACACAGTTTAAGATAATTATCGGTATGCGTCAGTAGGGGAATCGCTATTGAACGAAAATAGGCTGATCGACGTGAGTCACCGGGAACAGCACGATTGGGGTCGTGCTACGTGACTTATTTACGTAGATATTTTGGATTACATATATATATATATTATATATATATATATTGATCATGAATTAGGGATTAGAAAATTATATAGATTTGGGTGTGTAACTTTAGGTATTTTTTTAACTGTGAATATTGTAAATGCATGCTGATTCTAGATGAGTCATGTGGGAAACTAGGGAGTATAAGTAACTGGATAACTTACAAGATTCTTTAAGATCGTTTAGATTCTTCAAGATAGTATCAAGATTGTATCAGTGTTTCACTGGTTCTGTGTTTCACTGATTTTGACTGTAACGAGTCTGTATGATTTGGCTCATTAGTGTTTTATTGAACGGTCATTGATGAAAAGATTAGTATACAGTCCTCTAGATTGGAGTTTTATTTGTTTCTCTATCTGAACCGCGCATCGAAGACATCGGATCTTTAACAATAGGTAAGGAGCCTGGAGCAAACTACCAGTGAATCTGGTAGGATGTAAGAATTAGTAAATACAGATCTGATTACCTATTTCTCAAAATGATGCAAGGAACGTCTTGGTTCTTCAATTTAGAAGGCATGACAGTCATTACAATGTAGTTTGTTATCTTCCTTTTTCTCGAGTGGAACCAGCTCCTTTAACTTTGATAAATATTGTCCTGAGGGTGAAGATTTTGAAAAACAAGCACTCACTTTTATGTTGTCGGGGAGTTCTTCATAGCTGCTGACTTAGGGTAAACACAATTACTTCAGAGGTTCTTTTTCTTCTATATGATTAGACCGGCTACTTGTATGCAAGGTTCTCTGGAAGTCCTTGTTATGGTATCCATTGGACAATAGAGTCTTTTGAAGGTATCTTTCTTAATTTCTAAGGTCGTATGGGTTTGAAATGATGCTTCTTGCCCTTCCAAATAGAGTAACGATGACAATATGACGAAGTGAAACTGGATGATGTGATGCGTTATTATGGCACTAGGCGATGTGAATTGGTTTCCTGTGGTAGTAATATACTACACTACAAGACAACAGCCTTTGAGATAAAACATTACTACCATCATCTGATGGAACATTTTAATGGAAGTCAATCATTTTATGGATTCTATATTAATATTCATTTTTGGTCAGTCAATTATGTAATGGCAATCGGCAATCATCTAATTTAATCCATAGCATAGTTACCACCTGATGTGGTGTTTTGAATTAATAATCTCATTATGTGTCCAAACGTCCAGAATTAAGGGATTCTCCAAAGGCATGTTTAAGCATGTTTGAACTTGCCTTGTACTCAAGGTTAGCAGGAGTTGCCAGCTGCTCTTAGAGCCATGACAATACAATAATATTTATCATGCATTAATACAACACCATCACATATTGGCAAACTTCATGAGTAAAATTTGTGATAAGGTTTAGTCGAAAGGTTATGGCTTCAGTTGGTCAATGAGATCAAATCAAAATGTTGAATCGTAGGTTATGATTTTATCAAGTTTATCAAAAGGCATAGAGGCATGACGTCATTGTAAAACACAGTTTTCCATTCATGGGACTGCCTTACAAAGTGTTACAAAGTGATAAAATCATTGAGGATTTATGAAAATTTAGTGTGAGTCAAATAAGTGTGAATCTAAAATGAAAGATGAAAAAGATACTTTATCAAGTAAAATTTTAAAAAGTCTTAATGTTATTAACAAAGTTGAATATAATACTTGTCTAAGAAGTATAAGTAAAATATGTTTTAATTCTCTTTGGGAAAATTCGGTCAACACTCAAACATGAATCAAACAAAACATGTCACAGAATCAACTGAGTTTTATAAGATGTTGTTATATGACACCTTGTCAAATTTAAATGTTCATCTCGTTAACAACGATATGGTGCAGATGACATATAGTTTTAAAGATCACTTTATTGACAATTCAAAAACACTGACATGTACCTAATATATTTTACCACTACTGACACATCTTCTTGCCATACGATAAACTTGACTACTTACTAGAGAAAGTGTTGTACTTTGGTACTGATTCAGTTATATATGTAGACAATGGAATTAAAAATATCAAAATAGTTTATAGGTAAGTTGGAATGACAAATGAAGTAACAGGAAAAAAGATCACTCAATTCGTTTCGACCCCTTCAAAATCTTAAAGTTTTAAGTTATATGGTGTTTAAGTTTTACGTTATGTGATGTTTTAAGTTATATGGTGAAAATTAGAAAAAATCAGCAATTAATGGTTTTACGTTAAACTATGGAAATAACAATCTTTTGTATCATGCTCGGCGGAGCCACTTCAGTTTGCACAGTGTAAGCACCCGTGTCTTCATCTTTGGGATATGACCCCTCTCCTTTGATTTCTGTGTAAAATTTTATACCCCTTTTCTCTAATGTTTCTTTTTATTTAGACCCTTTTTTGTGAAAACACTGACATTCGACAAGACTGTTTTTAAAACAGTCTTGTCGTAACTTCACACCTGTCCTGGTCTACATAGTTTCAAATTTTAGGAACGTTCCATTGGTACCAAATTATCATACATCAGTGATGAGTACTTTTGTAATGCAAAATCATCCATCTTCAGAAGATCTTTAGCTTTTGGCCATCTGCAGATGTACCATTGCTGAATAAGAAGATTGGTTGCATGCTTCTTTAACTTTTTATCAACTGTTGCATCTCCTTCACTCTTTCAGAAGATTATAAAAATATGGAGATTATTAGTTACAGTATATGGACCATACACTATGACATCGAGATTTTTCTTTGGTATTAACGTCTTAATGTTGTTTTTATCTGAGACAATTCGCTCAAAGGTAAGGTACCAAGGTGTTGGTTCGTATAATCAAAAATCTCTTGTTCCTTTCTTAACTCGTGAAAACCACACATCTTTATCCTACGCACTTTTAAAACGAACTGGAACGGCAATTATCAAGATTCGAAACTCAAACTGTTCAAAATGCGAAAGAACTTGATATACTAAACCAATACAACCTTTCTGACAAGTTTGTTCATTGATTGAGAGAGATCGTGCGACTGTCTCGTGACCCGAGACAATACTTAATTAATGACTCATGGGAAAAGTCCCTGTGGTATTACATTATCGACTTCCTTCTTTTCTAAGGATCACAAGCTTTCTGTTTTTCAGAGAAAAGTCACGCAATGGAAACAAGATTTTTAAAAAATAGATAGGAAAGCTATTATGCTATGGATTAAATCAAATGACTGCAATTAGTTGAATGAATGACTAAAAATGAATATTAATATAGAACCCATAAAATGATTGACTTCCATTAAATTGTTCCATCAGATGGTAATTGTAATGTATTACCATCTACAAGGCAATTACTTCAAAGTGTAGTACATTACTACTTGCTGTAGATAGTAACAGAAATAGTACAATCTACTTGTCTCTGCACCAGAACACCAAGAAAGGGAAATTGTATTTTTCTCCTTGGTGAACTCGATGTTTGAGTAAAGATTGTTGATGTTCTCAAAGAAACCTTGTAGATGATATTCTTTAATAATTAAGAAATAATAGTCAACCCATATTTCTTGGACAGTTAGTCCATGGTCTGCTGTTTTTAATGATGAATAAATATTTCAGGAATCACAGAAGATGTTAAAGCCTCCGCTGGTACATCCTTTTTATTGTTTGTGTGAATAGGTCATTGTTGAATAGGAAGTATTTATTGGTAAGAGGTGCTTGAAGTAGATTCAGGATAACTAGAGGCTTTAATGCAGTCCTTGGTGACAATGAATCATCCTCTTCAAGTAGGCGCTTGATAATTTGTGAAGGGTCATCACCAGGGATACTTGTGCGTAGTAAACTAACATCACCTGAGACCATGACTTCATCCGCTTGGGTTCTTTGTTGTTTGATGAATGCTTTAATATCAGCAATGTTGTTGCAGTGATGTAGTTTTTTCTTTTTGTATGGACATAGGAGACCATCTACATGACGTGAAAGTGAGTGAAGTGGGTTACCATCGTAGGCTACGATTGGATGTATTGGCACATTGAACTAGTGTATCTTTGGTAACACTGGTCAACAAAAATTTCTGATAGGCTCAAGACATATCTAACTTGGGGAATTTTCGGGTGCTGATTTCAAAAATAGCATCCATTGTTCCCCATCACACCACGTTCTTTCTGTATAGATTTCACCAAAATAGCTATATTTATTGGAATTTGCTCATCTTTCACTAAATTGACGTTTTTTTCTAATTTGACTTAACATGGCTCATCCGGATAGTTTGCATATCACAATTGAGTTTTTTGGTTTTAAAAGTTATCTTTTTGGGTGTTTGATGCATGCACCTTACCTTGATTTGATTTATACACTTAACCTTATATTTTTATCATAGAAGAAGATGTCGATTTAATAAAGATGTCAAGAAAGTGCAAAAATGACAGTGACTCCTTCTGCTACACCTGTGGAAATTTCACCTTCAAAAATAACAGAATGGCTATTGATGACTTATACGAGAGAGCCTATTACACATATTTCAAAATCAAACTTGGTGGCAAGGGCAAGCCATGGGCACCCCACATTGTCTGCGAGTCGTGCAAAGAAGGCCTAAGACTCTGGACCATAGGCAAGCAAACGGCGCTTAAATTTGCAATACCGACGATCTGGCGTGAACCAAACAATCATTTTGACGATTCCTACTTCTGCATGATAAACTTAGCTGGTTTTAACAAAAAGAACTGTAAAAACATATCCTACCCATCAATCCCTTCAGCCATAGCATCAACTCCTCATTCTGATGAGCACCCAGTACCTGTTTTCAAAAAGCTTCTTGGTGTACCTGTTTCAGTTGGAGCTTTAGCATGTGATCCTGTACTGGAGGAATTAACAGAAAGCGATTCTGACCATGATTTAATAGATGCTGACTATGCTAGTTATTCAGATGAACCCAACCTATACAACCAAGATGATCTAAGTGATCTAATCCGTGATTTGAATCTTTCGAAGGAATCTGCTGAGCTGCTAGCGTTGTGCCTGAAGGAAAGAAATTTCCTTCAAAAGCAGACTAAAGTAACATTCTACCGGAATAGGCACGCTGTGTTTCTTCCTTACTTCCAAGG
>RDPX01000030.1:3375005-3389222 GCA_003991215.1 Morbakka virulenta
TATCAGTTAAACAATTTTATAGTTAATCAGTTTTTATTTTTAAACCCTTTAAATTTGTATTAAAGTAGTTTTTATCTTAATTTTACAGGACGCACATTGATAACAGCACATCTTTTTGTTGAAGTGTTTTATCCTGTATAAAGATTCAGTATAAATAAATAAATCAATCAATAAATAAAAAGGCATTTTGTGTGTTGGGGTATGGTTGAAAATAATCCAACAAGACACTGTAGCCTGCATTTGTCAGATAGTACTCTAAAAAGCCTCCAACGACCATGCAGATTTGGACACATCTTAATCAGATAGAGAGAAAGTGTGTCTGTGCAGAAATATGATCATCAGCTTTATAAAACAAAAGTAAAGTCAACCATTGGGAAAAAAATTCAAAATCAACAGTCAGTAACAAATCACTTAAGGCGTCTCAATCAGTATTTTGTTTCAAAAAACATCGACTAAATTCTTAATATTCAATAGTGTTAATGCAATGATTGTTACAGTAAGCAACAGGGCATCCAAGAAGGCAACCTCCACGTGGTGACGCCTGGATACTGATTAGCTAGGTTATCCTGACTGGTTGGTAACGAATAGCCTTCATTTCAAGCTGTTCTTCCGTACCATGGAAGAAATCGACCTCGTCGTTCATGTGATTTTGAATCTGGTTCGTCGTCGATTAGGAGAAGTTTTTCTTGAACTTGTGCAACCCCTGGTGGTAAGTGAAAGTTTTTTGTTTCTGGTTTGTTTCCAAACCGATCTGCCTTTTGGCGGTAAAGGGAGGTTTGTTTCCCATTTCATGAGGCCGAATCGAACTCACCGGGGCGGTCTTCAAATCTACCTCCAGCAGCTTACACACACACACACACACACACACACGCACACAGTAAGCAACAAGTAAAGTTGATGCAATGGTAATCAAAATACAAACAAAAATCTTTTTAAAATTAAGGCTGTAATATTAAAGTAGTAAAGTAAACAGTTTACCATGCGAGAGCGTGTTGATTCGAACCTCACCCCATGGTAATTCTCTGGTATGACTATGCCAAATTCGCCTTTCTTTTATAAGAGAAATTTAAGTGAGTTTGTACATCTTTTCGGAAATGGAATTAACAAAGGAAAAAACACCAAATAAAAAGATAAAATAAAAGAAAAAACTCCCGACGTCTTGCTTAAGATATACTCTGGAATCTGAGTGACACAGAAGTCCAGACTTTAAAAAATATCTGTCATATATGATAAACCATTTTTATATTTTTTCTTTCATTTGAGAATAATATTTCTGCCTAAACTTAACTGATTACATTTTATTCTTGGAAAAATTTCTTAATTTCGAAATTTTTATAAATAAAATTAGAAAACTAAAAGCCAGGTTTGACTTTTTCAAATAAAATATAGTCTTATAGTGGTGTACCTGTTCCATGTTTGGATGAAATCCCCCGTGATCGTTTTGAAGTTCCATAAGCTGCTCTTTATTAGCAATAATGCGTATTTGCTCTCCAATCTGGAATCCCTTCGATATGTTAGTTGCAAGTTTTCCAGGACCATGCTGTACAGCTTGTGTTGTGTTTACGTTAGGCAAAATCAAACTTGGCATTACCAATGATGTTGTGGAACACATAGAAGGCAGTTGAGAAGAAGACAAAGGGTATTTTGGATTCAAAGGCTCTTCGTTTATAGGGTTACTTTCCATTGCATCTTTAGCACTGGTCTTTGATGTGCATGCTGTTGCACCAAGTGCCCCTCCTAGATTATCTTGAAAAGAGAAATCTACATCCATTTTACCAAGAGGTGGCAGATGAGAGGTATAATAAGACCCATGTACTGCTGGTTGCACACATTTCACGTCCACCTGTTTAACAAAGGTAGGAATAATTACTGAGCTGAATCCTCACTAAAATTACTACAGGCAATTGGTTGGAATACTCTGTGTAAAGTGACACAATTACTGCTACCATAATGAAAAGGTAAGGAATTTCCCGATAACATAATAATGGAATCAAAACTGATATACTAAAACGGCCTGCTAAAAAAAGTGGAATATATGTGTACATCGATATAGATAAGCACTAGTGCTATAAATATTAAAGCAACATGCTCTACAACCTAGGCTGTATGCTCCAAGTTATGACTCAGTTCATTTTGCAGCCATGTCTTCATTTTTTAAGTCTGCTATTCTGTTACCTAATTGTGTTATCCTAATCGTGCATATAGGACTGAGCCTCATAGAAAACGGGGTTTTCTTTCAAGGACAGATTAACTGATCAAAACAAGCATCGAAGGTAAAGAAATTGTAAAATTATCTGATATAAATGAAGAGGACTTGGAATCTTGAAAATTCCAAATTCCAAATATATTTTATTACTGGGGTGGTCTGTAAAAGTTTCCATTTGTTCATGGTACCAATCCAGAGAAATTTTTAAATTAACATCTATGTCCTAAAATTCCTTCTCTTTATTCAGTAGAGGGAGTTCGATCAGCCACTTTGTTGCTGACGTAACCACCATGCCGACCGGATAATTTTACTGTAATTTCAGTATTATCGTAATGAAAAAAAAACATCACAATTATCAGGAAATTGAAACTTATAATTCTGACATTCTAGTTTTAATGAACTCTTGTTAGTGTAATTTTTTCGGGGCAGGAATCGTTATTTCAATTTCAGGAATTGTTTATAATTAGGCAAGTTTAACTATGATTCGAATGGTTCGAATCCTGAATGAAATTGCAATGACAATGGTTCGAATCCTGAATGAAATTGCAATGACATACATGAAAAACGAAATATTAAAAATATATTTTATCCTTGTTATTATTGGATACTAAAGGTTCAAAGCTCACTACTTTTTAATTTTGATAAAGAACCTGGTTACAAAAAAGAACAGTTGAAAAAATTGTTACAGTACACATGTCATGTTTCACTGCAGGGGCGAGACAAAGTTGATATAATTTGGTAATCTGATAAATTCTGACCTTAGGTGGCAGTATTGAAGTATTCAAGCAAAGATAACAACAAAAAGAAGAAAAATCATATTACAGCAGCTAACATTTTCAGTTAACAGCCAGTTATAAAGCAAGTTATAAGGCAACAGTTTTAACAAAGAAATGAATAACTTCTCAAAAGTGAATCTCACATCAAAGAATAGTCTAACATTTAAAGGAGTAACATGTCACCTTGCCCTTATGACCAATTCTGTAAATATTCGATACTCCTGTTTTCATCCAATGAACACGAACAACATTTCTTTTTGATTTTCCTTGCCAATTTTCTACGTCTACTATTTTCCCTACTTGACCTTCCCCTCCATCCTGCTCTTCCCAGTCCCAGTCTGGTCCTCTAACAACAATGGCACCAGGAAAACACCCTTTTATGTCTGTTTTCTTTGAAACTGATCTGGCTGCAACAGGAACGCTGTTAAGTAATATGAACTATTGGTAATTTGTTTTTCAAATAAATTTTCAATTCAATCAAGAGTTTGTTTATTTTTTCAATAACACAACGTAAGAAAACAAATTATATATACATACATAAAACACATACATAAATGTCTAAATGCTGCATAAATCAATATTTAGCTGCAGAATTGTCAGTTTGTCGTCAAGTAGCAAAACATACCCTTTTAGAAAGAGGAAATTTTGGACAAGTTAAGTCACACACAGACACAAATATATATACATGTACATATACATATACATATACATACACATATACATAAACATATACATATACATATACATATACATATACATATACATATACATATACATATACATATACATATACATATACATATACATATACATATACATATACATATACATATACATATACATATACATATACATATACATATACATATACATATACATATACATATACGTATGTATATGTATCTATGGATCAATATATTGGACAATGAAGCAAAAGGAGATGACAAAGATTACATACATTAGAGATCAGCATGTTGAGATGGAAGAAAAGCAAGACAATAGAAAAATGTAAAGAATAGAGATTTATGAGGAGAGGCCCGGAGAAGAGCAATGAGAGAATTTTCAAGGCAAGGTAAATTGAGATGGTGTAGACTTATATTGAGACAAAATGAATCATGTAGTCAAAGCAGTGCTTCAACTGCAGATAGCGGGAGAAGAGAGCAGAGGAAGACTGAAGGGATGATAGAGATACCTGGCTGGAGACCAAATGAAAGTCTGTGGTATCACAGAAAATATGACGAAAGATCACAAAGTCTGGCACTACAAAGCAGCAAACCCATCATGATTGAATCATGCTGATCAAGATCAGACAAGGTGAGACTCTGCTAAAAATGATGAAGATCCTGACAGCATATAAAATACATGGTTCCTGATAGCAATTATTAGTAAGCCCTACGTAATGCTTTTTTATTGCGGGAGTATAAGAAGGTGACACACACACACCTTCATACCTTTTCACGGTTGTAAACTTTGCAATGCATGAAGCAGGAAATTTCAAATAACTGTTAAAGAAAACGACGGAGTATCAATGCAAATGAGACCCTGACTTTATTCAAACCTATTGTGATTAATTAATTATTTAGATATAGATACATACATGTATACACATATATATATATATATATAGATAAACATACAAGCAAAACATATATTTTCATTTATGTAGTAAATTACAACCAAAAACAATCAAAGGTAAAAACCGGCAAAGAACATTCTTTGGTTCTATACCATTTAATTAAACCGTAATAAGTGTTGCCAAGAAATTCTGAATTTGGTCGATTAACATTTCCCTAGCGAAAAATGTTACATAAGATTCAAAACAAGAAGGAATAAATAAAAGTAAACTATGGTTGTACAGAGGATATTGAGCAAATCATAAAATATAATATACATTAACAAACTCTTATCGACAATAGGCCAAAACCCTTTGATTTGTAATTGTCGCAACAAAAAAAGTGCCCGATCGAAACAAAGTGCTGTATTACGAATTGTCTCTACAAATGTTTTGCTGGTTTGAAAAGCAATGAGAAATTGTTTATATGGGACTTGCAAGGGCGAGAGAAAAGCCCATCAGCAAACCATTTAAAACAATTAACCCATAAGAATTCTTTGAGGAAATATCATTAACCAGGGACGTGTGGCAAAAAATTGATCAAGAAAACAACAAACCAAAACTAGAATGGTCTGTTATGAAATCTGCACCAGCCTATACTAACATCTGAAAACGATGCCTGTTATGCTTTCATTGCATAGAAATTAGTAGCTGTACAAATCCAACGCAAATACTTGATTTCTAAGTGCCTGCATGAAAACCTACGTACTTCAATGAAAAATAGGAGCAAGGATTAGTCTTTTGAGAATTAAAAAATGCAAGATTTGTGTGGTAAGTAATTGTCCGATATGTAACCATCTAGTGCATGCCTGACGATAACAAAATACATGCAATTTTGAGCTGCACAAATAATGTACTTAATTTAAGGGTACTTTTATTATACAAATTTGTATTTAATATTAGATATATAATTTCTATATACTTATATGTAATGGATATAAAGATATATATATATATAAAGATATATAGTAATAGTAGTAAAGTATACCAATGTTCACTAAGAGTGCTCATGTTTCCAGAGCGTTTATAAATCCAGTGTAGTATACAAAATAACTAGACAAATTTAGCAGTTACTACTAGTTTCATGTTTTCTTAACAATCTTCAAACAGCATATATCTCTTTATATATTTATATATATATATATATATATATATATATATATATATGTATAAAGAGAGAGAGACCAATCGATAAGTACATGAATAAATTTTAAAATGAACAAGAGAGACGTATAATACATAAAGGACAAAAACAGAAAAGTGTATGCTGCACAAATATAGTATACACCTGTATAAAAAAACCCAACGAAGTATTAGAAAATAATAGACTAGATACTATTTAGTAAGTATACAACTTCAGTAAAAATTAACTTACGGCTTAGAATTTCCAGTATTTAGTCTCTCGAACCCATGAGTGATGTCATGTGCATTATTCATGTAGCATGTAGTGCATAAACTGACTAACGTGCAATCCAAACATGCCCAACGAATACTTATGATGTCTTTCTGACATTCATCGCAGGCCACTCCTTGTTTCGAAACTGTAAAGGATTCAATTTAAGAAAGAGGATGAGAATAATAATTATTGCTGCCGTCATATTTACAAGCCGTTACCTATTTTCAGACTCATTGTACATTTAGAAAAACAATTTGCATCTTATTTCTTATTAACCGCATTAGCTAATTTTCGGTTAAAAAGTATTAATATATTTTGAAGGAGAATAATTGTGAGTTAAAGAAAATCACAAGTATTGGTTTAACTTTAGCATTGGGCTTTTCTGGCGGTTTGCTTTACTAAATTATCGATCACCACGATATTGTTAATAAGGTCTATTCTAAAGTTTTGTTAGTTAAAGAGTTTAAAAGCTTAATCACAAACTAGGAACAAATACTCATTAAAAATAATTTTATTTTTTTAACCAGCAATTTTAAACAAGATAACTTCAACCCTGTATAACATAAAAAAATAATGTATCCTGCAAAGTACTGCATGAAAGTAAAGTACAGCATGAAAGTAAAGTACAGCATGAAAGTAAAGTGCACTATGGAAGTAAAGTGCACTATGGAAGTAAAGTGCACTATGGAAGTAAAGTGCACTATGGAAGTAAAGTACAGCATGAAAGTAAAGTGCACTATGGAAGTAAAGTGCACTATGAAAGTAAAGTACAGAATGGAAGTAGAGTACAGCATGGAAGTAGAGTACAGCATGAAAGTAAAGTGCACTATGGAAGTAAAGTGCACTATGGAAGTAAAGTACACTATGAAAGTAAAGTACAGTATGGAAGTATAGTACAGCATGAAAGTAAAGTACAGAATGAAAGTAAAGTGCAGTATGCAAGTAAAGTATAGAATGGAAGTAAAGTACAGCATGAAAGTAAAGTACAGAATGGAAGTAAAGTACAGCATGGAAGTAAAGTACAAGACTTTCTTTACATATGTACTACGTACACCTCCTGTAATCATAACAGTTAAATGAATCAATCTGCTAATTTTTCTTGTTGTCTTTTATTTGCAAAAAAAGAATGTTCCTTAGGATTCTGTATTTAGTTAACGTTAGTTAAATATCAAATTATTTACCCTGTCTTAACTGTGATGAAATTTCTACGATAAACTATTCTTTGCTTATTACTAAAAGTCATATGTCATTATAAATTATAATTGGGATTTTTTAGATATTTTTTTACCTTTATCATATGCAAATTGGAAGCAACTTTAGTTTAGAATGACACCTTTCTTCTTTAATGTTTTTCTTTGTACTTTTATTTTTCGTTTTTCCCCTCTCCCAATTCTCTTCCCGAAATAAGTTGACAATACAAGGGATGTGAAAACAGTATAATACTGACGAAGTGGATTTGTAGCTGCAGACAAGTGAAAAGTATATGTGAACCGAACTGAATCCCTACCAGTGTCTAAAAGTATCATGGTCACATGCTCTCACCACTGAGCGCTCGTTCTCAACCTTAATCGTTCTTATCTTTCATTTAACTCAGACGAGTTAAGGTTAAGAGTGAAGGTTCAAGTGATTAAGGTTGTGGTCTGGCTACCCATTTACACCAATCGAAATCCAATTTGGGGTACACATACTTTTTTACTTTTCCTTAACAAAGGGATCAGGCCCAAAAACCCAAAAACAACCTTCTAATTTAGCTACAATTAAATAGTACATGTAATATTAATTTAAAATAGAAAGGTACAGTTGTAAGGATTAAAGAAGCATTTGCAGTAAAATATAATTAAAATGGCTGCAGTGCTTTAAATATTTTAAGTACGAACATAAAGACTAAAAAGAGATTAGCAGTGATATCATCGTATACTAGAACCCACTAATCAGACCATAGATATTTTGCTTAATTCCTTTAGTTCTCAGCTCTGACAACAAGTGTTCCTTGTAATTGAGCCTGATGCTGTTAGTTAACATGGTTTTGTATTCTTGGTGTAAAGTTTTGAAATAATTTTCTTAAAAAACAAATTCTGAATTCATAATCGTTCCTTGGTTTCAAATCTAAAATAACCAAGTCTGTTTCTATGACATTTTGACTAGCTAGCTGATAGAAAACGACAATAGGCTGACAAATAGCCAATAGACCATCGAAGCCTTTATTAGACAAAAATATTATAATTTACTGAACACCAAAAATCAAAATAATTTTGGTTTGATTTCTTTACCTTTTGGTGATACTTGGATACAATATCACCATCTATTATTTTAAATCCATTATCACAGCATTATAATCATCACCATCACCATAGAATAACTCGAACTACAATCCCTATGTAATGATTAAAATAAGAGACTAAGGTCATTATATACTTACAGTAAGGTCCAGTATCAAAAACTGCCAGATCGTAAGCATTTTGAAGAGAAGCCCTGTACTTTCCATGTGCACCATTGTCCCATATCACAAGAACTTGTCCTGGCTGCAATGCACCTTGTTCTTGAGGTGGGTCAACTACTGTACCTACCATACCTTCACCGCCATCTTGATCACCCCAACTCCAATCCTTGCCACGTACGACTCGAATTCCAACAGCATTTTCTAAAAGGTTACAAAAATAGATCTTGTAGGACTGAAAAAAATCACACATTGTTTTGGAAAATAAGTTGAAGAAATATTTCAGAAAGAAAGCATTTAGAAACACTTCAAAAGAAAGTGATTTGTTTTTCTTGATTACATCCGGCTTGGCTATGATATGTACCTTTAAATGATAATTGCTTGATCCGAACAGAGACATTGAATGCAAGATGGGATGAAGTCTATAAAAAAAATACTCGGAAACGTTTTGAATTATTATCAGTAATAACATATGGTATATGAAAATTATGTGAAAAAGAACCTACAATACAGAAAAGAGAAAAGAAAAAGTCCTTTGATATCAGTGGACATTTGTGTAGGAAAAACTAACGAATGATTTTCCTGACAGCGAGAGGTGTAATATACATGAAGTGGACACCCATCCATACCCTACAGGGGCAATTATACGTGAGGTTAGAATTCCTATTGGTAATTTAAGGAGCCACCTGTGATCTGAGAAAAACTAAAACAAAATGTTGCGACTTTTGTAAAATAGATAGACCAAAAGGGAAAATAATATATATCCTAGCAAGTAGGGCCAAGATATAAACAATGTAAACCCCCAAATACAACTTTTACAAACATCTTACAAACACTTTTACAAACAATTAAACGTGGAGTTTGAAGTTCCCTTGATGATTTAAAGAACCATCTATGACTTACGAAAAGACTAAACTTTAGACTTCAGTTGCGACTTTAGTAAAAATGTATGGAGGTCTATCTGGTAAAAGGAGTGACGTAGTATGTTCTTTTTTCTCGCAAAAAGAAAACAGGAATCATTTTCATCCCTCTGCAATTCAATAACGTATTCATTGTAACGAACTTTTTTACAAGTACAATTACCCTTTGCTTTTTCTCGAACTTGGGTAGCTAATAAATAGAAATATGGTTGGTCAGGTGCCAAACCTGATACAGGCATCGGCGATCATGTGACTTCAAGCTATCCTATTACTGCAGGCATGGGCGATTTCATTACAGCTCAGACTGTTGTTCGTAGCCAAGTTGTTTAGAGACTGTAAAATTTCTTTCTTTGTCTTCCTCTGGCTCTTCTGCCCTCGATCTTTCCTAACAAAGCAAGGCCTTCCAGGTTAGGATGTCTCATAATGTGCCCGTAGAATTGCATCTGTCTTTGCCGTGTTGTATTGATGAGTGAACTTTTGGTGTTGGCCAGGGCAAGAATGTCCTTGTTTGATTTGCGTTGTGTCTATGATATACGGAGCATTCTTCTCAGAAACCAGCTTTTCAGCTGCTTCTAATTTTGCTTGAGTTTCTTCGCTGATTGTCCAACACTCACAACCACATAACAGTACCGACTAAACTTATGCTTTCAAAACTCTTTTCTTGGTATCCATTGTGATATTTACTAGAAATATATTTAATTCCAGATAGCAAGAGAAACTTTGAACAATCACATACTGGGGAAAACTATAATGTATTCTTTTTGGTAACGTAGCAACAGAAATACGTCAGTTGTGGATATACATGTTATTATACTTTCGTAGTTTACAGAATGCTGAACAAATAATAAATTTTTAATGCCTACAAATGAAATACCTTTTTTTATCCCGGATTGAAGATTTCTTTGACAATTTCGCTTCCTTTTTCTGCGTGGGTGCTAGCGATATTTTACCTTATCAATCATCAATTTAAGGTTGTGTGAAACAAAAATTCTTAGCTCTCTTCTGATCACTTTGCTTAGGATTCGATTTATTCTGTACTCATTTTGCGATATAGATAAATATTTCATAAAAAACACGATAGGTTTTAACCTTTTCATCATTAACATGTTTCGGTATTCACATACCTTCTTCAGAATGTATATAAAATGTACAAGAATTATCAAGGCTTTTTATACTAATCAAAACATCATAATTCAGTGTTACAGAGCGTATCGTGTTTTTTATGAAATGTATTCATTTTGTTTCCAATTATATTTGATTTATAAAGACTTGCTGCAAAGCAAAGAACACTTTGCAAGTAAAAGTGAACTCTATTAGAAGCTTAAAGGCAACATGACGAAATTGCTTCACATTTCGAATATGAAGGGGAAATGTCGAGAAAAGAATAATTGACATATAAAAAGCAAAAATAGGTGTGTGTATCTATATAAGATAAGGACAAATAACCCGCTCTTTCTTGATCCTCATATCAGTAAAAGTGACTCGGCTTGAAATTCCTGTAGAGGTTTGCNCGATAGGTTTTAACCTTTTCATCATTAACATGTTTCGGTATTCACATACCTTCTTCAGAATGTATATAAAATGTACAAGAATTATCAAGGCTTTTTATACTAATCAAAACATCATAATTCAGTGTTACAGAGCGTATCGTGTTTTTTATGAAATGTATTCATTTTGTTTCCAATTATATTTGATTTATAAAGACTTGCTGCAAAGCAAAGAACACTTTGCAAGTAAAAGTGAACTCTATTAGAAGCTTAAAGGCAACATGACGAAATTGCTTCACATTTCGAATATGAAGGGGAAATGTCGAGAAAAGAATAATTGACATATAAAAAGCAAAAATAGGTGTGTGTATCTATATAAGATAAGGACAAATAACCCGCTCTTTCTTGATCCTCATATCAGTAAAAGTGACTCGGCTTGAAATTCCTGTAGAGGTTTGCTGATTAAGAAGACTGAGTCAAAACATTTTCTTGAAAGGGAACTACTTGAACAGTGATGGCGAATTGTTTTATCTCATGGGATACTTGAGAACGCAGTGACCAGAGTAGGACTGCACTTTTTATAACCAAACATTTTCATTAGGGAAAAGTACATTTCATTGTATGGAAAAAAATCAATAAAAATAAAATAAAGGTTATATGCAAAAAGGTTTCAAAAAATGTTTTATGCGCAATTAAAAATTTGCCAGAAAAAAGTAATTTATTGAGACAAATGTAAATTTTACATTTCTTGACAACTCTTTTGAAATTAGGAGTCACGCTGCTTGTAGAGATTCTCATCACTGCCTGATTTTTTGTCAGTCAAAAAAGATCTAAATTATTTTTAATTGATTTAGTACATTTTGCTCTAAAAATAGAAAATATTTTCCCAGCAGCTTTCTTCATGCATGGAAATTTCTCAGGAGATAGAGGTTTCTAATTTTCTGTCAATGATTCAGAATAATATCTTTCTCTCGGTTGTAACCTGACCTTTTATCATTCAGTTTAAACTAAACCTCTTCAGGTGCTGTATCAGTGTCAACAGAGGAAGGACAAGAAGATAAATTTAAGTCAGACCCGATTTTCTTCTGCTCTGAATACTTCTTATGATCTCGTCTCCAAACTCAGCAATTAATCCCTAGGCAACCAGGTAAGATACACTTGCAGGCATTTTAAAAATAAATGGTATGATAAAATTTACTCTTACCTGGTTGCCTTCCAAATAAACCTAGTTTTGTTTTCAGTAACATACCATGGCTCAGCATTTAATGCAAAAACAACCCTTTCGCCTGTACTGGCACAATAGATTCATTCTGGACTATATCAAATAGAATAGTAATATAATAGCTCCCCTCCTCAGATCCCATTTCGATCACACAATCACAGAAAAACACGTACATCTCCAGAAAGAGAAAGATTTAGTTTTATCATACATGAACCCAATTTAGCATTTTACCTAGGTTCAGCCATTGAACACTGTTATGATAAATCACATCTCCGTTCTTTGCCTACATTTTCTGAGCCAGATATGAAAGTTGCCATAGTAAAGCATCCTTACTCTGATTGTATTGATCATCCTCACTACAGAAGCAACTACGCGCATCAGAATCAGTGCAGTTTTGCAAGGACTTTCTTTATGTATAATGCAATGAAAAGACAAAATATCCATGTCTGAATGTTCTATTTTTAACTTTTTCTCTTAAATTTTATCCATATTCATAATTTTTTCCTCAGTAAATGCTTTTTCGCCAACTGTTGTAATGCCTTGCCACTTATGTACAACTTATTTATGCAAGTCCTGATCAGTGCTTCTGTTTTTCATTAATTCCAAGCCAATCAGTTTCTCTGTGACATTGTAGTTTTTATCAGTACCATTACCATGGACAAGTAGAAATAACTATGTTTTGGTTATCAGTGCTCTCATCCAGTCCCAACAAAGACAAGAATTTTTTACACAAACTGTTTTCTTAATTTGTCATTAAGGGTACGCGCCCTACCGTAGTCCTCTTTGATTGTTTCACATTTTCTTCATGCGTCAGGAAATGGTACGCATGATCAATCTGCCAAGAACTGTTGACTTGTAGATTTTTAAGAGGTATATTTTCATTAACTTTTCCTTCTTATCACTATTCCAACGTGTATATTGCATCGTAAATATAGTTTTTGACCTTTTTATTCCGGTGCCAAACTTGCCATCCTTCCGTTCTTCCTCGACCGTTTTGCTAGACGTGTTTCATTTTCTTTGTTGTTATGGTTTTATCTTTTATACCATGAATATGGTATAGTAAACACACTCTCTTATGCTCTGAACTAATAAAGAAATATTTGTGAGTCAAGTCTTTATAATTAAAGTGTATTAAACATGGTATTCATTTTTTATTTTGGGCCTTCTAAGAAGAAATCTCATGATTTCAGGTCCTGGTAATTGAGCAAAAGGTTACAGAGAGAAAATGGTTGGATAGAAATAGATTAGGCATGCGTTTAAATGGGCACATGCGCTTTAGGCTTCTTCCTGGTGAAACAAGGAGCTACTTTTTTGTGACACAAAAAGCAACAGATCTGGGGCAAAAATCAACCAGAGCTATTTAAGGTTTAATGATTGTACCTTCTTTCCCTATTGGAGTGTACGTCAAGCGCACGTTACCTCTACCAAGCATAACTTGTTACAAATGCTAAGAAGTCGTGTTCTAAAAATAATCTTGCAAAACAAAGGAAGCTGTGCTAATTAGGTTTTCTATAAAACGTACCCTAACGTCACTTCAGTTACTTACTTCGCAAATGCACGGATAAAAATATATGTGAAAAATTCACTGTGTATTATCGGCTCGTCAAACAAAATCATGGTACACGTGATAGTAATTTTGCCCTGAGGCTACCGTAAATAAAGACAGAATACGGTAAAAGAGCGGTGTCATTTACTTGTGTAAAAATCTAAAACGAATTAGCATTGGAAGTGAGACCGATTGAAAACCAAAATTTAAAACAGCAGTAAAACAATTTTAAAATTTGAACTTTGTTGTTATCGTTAGCTAATATATCATCTGACAATATGTTTTAAAAACTTAATTTTTAACGTTTAGTTGCTAGTTCATGGCTCATGGATTTTGTTTTTATTGTGATGCTTGATAGTTTATTGCCAATTGTCCTTACCTCAATGCGCATAATTTTCATAATGGAGTTTTTGAGTTTTGTACTTAAATCTCTAGACCTAAATGCTGCTGGATAGTCTTTATCTTTTTTATTTTTATTTATTTTTATTTATTTTTATTTATTTTTATTTATTTTTATTTATTTTTATTTATTTTTATTTATTTTTATTTATTTTTATTTATTTTTATTTATTTTTATTTATTTTTATTTATTTTTATTTATTTTTATTTATTTTT
>RDPX01000030.1:3413834-3446653 GCA_003991215.1 Morbakka virulenta
TATTTATTTATCTATTTATTTATCTATTTATTTATCTATTTATTTATCTATTTATTTATTTATTCATCTATTTATTAATTTATCTATTTATTAATTTATCTATTTATTTATTTATCTATTTATTTATTTATCTATTTATTTACTTTTCTATTTCATAGTTTATCTATTTATTTATCTATTTATTAATTTATCTATTTATTTATCTATCTATTTATTTATCTATTTATTTATCTATTTATTCATCTATTTATTTATCTATTTATTTATGTATTTATCTATTTATTTATTTATCTATTTATTAATTTATCTATTTATTTATTGATCTATTTATTAATCAATAAATTAATAGATAGATAAATCAAGAAATAGATAAATAAATTATGTATTTGTTTATTTTTATATTAATTTATATATATATATAAATATATATATATATTTGTTTTTATTTTTTATTCATTTGTTACGAATATTAATACAGGATAACCAAATCAAAAATTGCTAATATTAATTATATTTACAATTTCTGTTCCGAAATTTTGTTCTGTTGTAATCAGTATAAAATTTATCAAAAGAGACAAAACACAAAAATGGTAAAAAGAGCGAGATCTTACAAGAATGCTTTGAATAATCGTTTTAAAAAAACGGAATTTGTCAATCAGGTTGTAATTTGTTCCTATCGTGTCCAAGTCGATCGGTTTCTTGTTAATTTAGAAAGGGCTTCAATCGCTTAAATCTAAAAAACCATAAAAGGATGAATCTCTCGACTGGAACCACCAATTAATTTGACTAAACATATTTTTATTTTACACAGTAAGAGATAAAACTTAATATGAAATTGAAATAATGAAGTTCAGGATGAAGAATTTGTGAAAAGGGATCGCATGGTATCAAAACAAAAAAATTTGAGTCAAAAAGTCAAATCTCAATGTTTGACTTTTTGACACGAACAAGGACATTTGATCCTATTGTTTTTCAAAAATTTTCATAATCCCCCCCTTTACTAACAACTTAAAGCAACCAAAAAAGAGATTTTTGGAGGGCAATAATAGTTAGTGTAGATTAGCCTATCAATTAATACAGTGAAATAAACTCGTTACCTAGGTTTCTTCATCTCAAGGTAAAAAAATATCATTAGAAAATTAACTCACAAAGAAAACCCAAAACATTTATTGAATTTATGTAGGTTTTTTAAATATACTATCACAAATAATATTTTAATTTTTTATTTGCAATAGAGCAATTCTTGTTGACTTTCTCTTTTGGTGAAAAGATCATTTATATTGTATATATTGTATATGGGTGAGAAAACAAACTAATGTATGTTCGAAATCGATAACCATTTCCTGAAAATATGAAATGCTTTCGAAGTGACCAAGGAGATTGAATCATCATATTCAAACAGATGTAATATTTTCAGAAAGAAAGTTTTTACGTGAAAAAGGAAACTTTAATAATAAAAATATAAAAATTATATATATATATATATATATATATATATATTTATATATACATACATGCATATATACATACATACATACATACATACATACATAGAGACAGACAGACAGACATACATATATACAGACATACATACATACAGACATATATGCATAAAGACAGACACACATACAGACATACATACATACATACAGACAGACAGACATACATACAGACATACAGACAGACATACAGACATACATACAGACATACATTCATACATACATACATACATACATACATACATACATACATACAGACAGACATACAGACATACAGACATATATTCATACATACATAAGGTAAATCACGAAAAATAAGAACTATTAGTTGCAATCATAGTTCTAATTTTTCGTGTTTTACCTTATGTATATTGCTCTGCTATATGTATTGAGCACTTTTTGATACCAATACACAAAATTAAACAAATATATATTTATATATATATATATTTATATCTATATATATATATTTATATATACATATATATAAATATATTTTTTTATATTTACATATTTATATATATATGGAAATAAGATATTTGCTGATTGTTAGGAACAAAAAAATAAAGAAATGAAGATTTGATCAAATTTGTGAATTGAAACATTTATTTTTCTTTGTTTTAATCTACTATTTGTAACTTACGTACGTAATTTTTAAAGCTGAATAAAACAGAAGTAACAAAGACAACAAAGAAAGAGATAGTAGTAAGGATCAATGAATGACCATTTTCGAAGATGATTAGTCAAACATATGCAAACATTTTATAAGTATCAGACAGTGTTCATTTTTAAAGCGACTTAGAATAAATTACTAGGTTGACAAACAGAACATAACACTTCAATATCCACATTTCCAAAATGTATATTGTAGCAGACGGGGTATAAAATGTACAAAAATTGTCTGTTTTCCTCACGAGATATAAAAAGTTACTTTCAGTTCATGATACCATGTAGAATTATAGTCATTATGAGCTAATACTTTCATAGCATGATTTGAAACAATGCTAAAATACTATCAGCCAGCTGATTCATCATTGATGCATCAGCGATGAATTTATATAGCACCAACATTGTGATCATCACTTGAATTTTATCATGAGGTACACTTTTGCATCCTAATTTTTCATTGTACTTCACACCTAATTATTTAAATATGTTTTTAATTTACTGACTTTATTTTGATACTCCGTCTTCGCCTCTTCATTCTTCCATACTTTCTTGTTAGTCTGCAGTATTCGTCCCTTAAGTCAAAATATCTTTCTTTTATATCCTCGAGTGCTGCTTCCAAGATCTTTATCTTTTCATGATAAGTAAAATTTGGACTTTTAAAGTCAAGAAAATACTTCCCAGATTCTTTTCCTGAAAGCTCCCATTCTTTCTCATCATTCTTTGAAGGTTCGAGAAACAAAGATGAATTTTCCAAGTCGTTTGTTGTATACTCATAAGCAGATATAGAACTACATATATCAGTTTCTGATCCCATTTCACTCTTACTAGTCATCGAAGTATTCATTAAAGTATCTGATGTGCTTGTCATATCTTAAAATATCAGAGAAACTTGTTTTTATTATATTGAACACTTTCGGAGAACATTAATTATACAATGTATATTTTTCAAAAATATACTGCCCTTGCTACTCTCCACGTTTTCCAAAGAACTAGTAGTCATTAATAAAAACATGAATGATCTTTTTACTAATAAAGTACATTTTCCAGCATTTGTATTAACTCCAATAACAACAAAGTAATTCAAAAAAATTTGGACTTGATCTCTCGAACTCAAAAGTCGAACTACCTTAACCGTAAAAATTACAGGTGGTTGAGCAGTCAACCTGAACAAGGGATGTACCTTTCCAAGGCCAAACTCATGATTCATTTTAAACAAATAGGAATCAATATCACCCGTGTATATCTACACGCTTGGTAGCAACCCTTTGATATTTCGTGAGCTGCCTCAATAACTCAGAAACGGAAATAATACCATGAAATTAAGTTCAGATTTCCTTGACAATTTGTTTCCTGTTGTAATGGGCTGGAAATGCAATAAAAAGGAAGGACAATGTAGATTTAAATAAATTATAACCAGAATTTGTGTGTTACATGCAAAATAACAACAATGCCACATTGAACAAATCTAGTGCAGTGTTATTATAATACATTTTGAGATAAACAAAACTTGTCAGACAAATTGTTTTTAAAAATAATTTGACAGAAATCACGTCACAGTACAGTATTGGGACTGCAAAATTCGTGAGTGAAAATAGCTTTTTTACCAACCATAACAATTTTCCCAAATTTTCACTTGTCCATTAAACTGATCTGACATTATAAATAAAAAAGGTAGCACAAAATAGATATTTCAACATAACATTATTGGTCAGAACGAACGAAGAGAACTAGGTAGAAACATCTTAACTCTATGATGTTGTCCCAAAAAACCCGACAAACAACGCTTTTAGACTGGTATATTACGATAAGCTAATTAGACACACGCAATAGTTGAAATAAATTATACAGCTGTCGGCATTTGACTATGAAGAGCTAATGAAAAATAGATACAAAAAATTTAAGAGGTATCAGTTAATATGAAGTTAATGAGAGAAGCTCTTGGAAAAAGCTTGGAAACATCATTTCAATATAGTTTCCTCAAGCATCTCTTTGATACCAGGTACGAAAAAGTGTAGTTAAAGTAGCTTGCAATCATAAATCTAATTACTACATACATTAATATTAACTTTATCATAATCGCTTCGTTCACCGCTTCTTTGTTTGTTTGCACAAACGTGTTGTACTTCTCGCAGTTTCAGCGTTCAAGATGCTGTTTCTCCACTTTCGACAAACCAGGATGTAATCTAGTTGTCTGAGTGTGTTGGAGGCACGGCATTTGAAGATAAATAGCTTTCCATATCTCTTCTCGAACTAAGTATACTTGCATTGAAATCTCTTATGCATGCAAGGAAATTGTGTAAAGGGACATCCTGTAAGGTATTTCTCAATTCTGTTTAGAACTCCTCAATGATTTTCTCTTCGGCACAGTAGATAAGTGCGAAGACAACAATTAATGTAGTCTTTGAGTTGCCGTCGAACTCAGCAAAAAGAATTCTTTCACTCTTGGAAGGCACTGCTTTTAGCAAGGCTTTCCTTGCTTTCCGATCGAGCAGTAGACCTACTTCAACTTAAGCACCCTGAGCTTGATTTTTCCAACAAGGTGAGGTGATCAGAGTGCTTGTACAAATCTTTCTGTAGTCGATAGGGTCAGGGTGTATGATGCGATTTTCTTGCACACTAAGAAGATCGATATGCTCCCACTGAATACAATGCTGCAGCTCTAACTGTCTGTCCTTATCTTGTAATGCGTTAGCGTTGAAGGTTTCAAGGATGACTGTCTCCTTGCAACACAAAAGTGTCCTCAAATGTCTGTTGTACTCAGATGCTGTCCGCCGCGTATAAAGGTTTGTGGTAGCATCGTTTTTTTGTCGTTCCTAGGAGTGACTAGCCTCATTGTTGACGGTTGATTTCCTGCTGCACCCCTTAATGGAATACTTTGGGTCGTGTTGAAAGTAGATCCTTTTTTAGAATCGATTCTTTTACACAAGTAGCATCAGAAGTTTCCTCCTGTGGCAATCGGACAACACAGGAAACACTACGCCTATTTTGATTTTGAGTGATAGGTCACTAGGTCTTTGTTTAGGCACTAGAGCGTGTCCAGGCCACTGTGGGTCATGCATGCCGTAGACTTTAAGGGATACCCATCCCCGAAAAGCGATGGACGAGTGTCTCTCCAGAAAGGCCAAATCAAAGAAAACACTCAGATTGTTTGATGACAGAGTAGCCACGGCCCTCAAGGAAGCCCGGTAAACTCAGAGCCAGTATGAAACGTTTAACTCTGATGTTGACAAATAATTCTGGTCGGAAGCTGTACAGAATCTGTATCACATATACAAACTAGTGCAGGACGAGGAGCTAGTGAGGGAGATCCAGATTATAGAAGCAGTTCATGAGGCCCAGAAATACAGAGAGCCTTGGAAGACAGTGAATGACATCACAAGAAGAAAGAAGGCAAAAGAGGTGATTATGCGCATACTCAGAGCCTATGGAATCCCATCCAACCTTTTACTGGGCATCGAGAGAATGTACTCTAACACCAAGGCTAAAATAGTGACACCTGATGGGAAAACCGACATCTTTGAGATTGCAACCGGTGTATTGATAGACAGATAAATAGATAGATAAATAGATAGATAGATAGATAGATAGATATATGGATGGATGGATAGAAAGATAGATAGATAGATATATGGATGGATAAAAGGATAGATAAATAGATAGATAGATAGATAGATAGATAGATAGATAGACAGATAGATAGATGGATAGACAGATAGAATGATAGATAGATGGATGGATGGAAAGATAGATACGTTTTCTGTGGTAAAGAATCGCACAAGGCATAAAGCTACTAAGTGTATGGAACTGTAAAAAAGACAGAAAAAAAAATTAAAGGTTGAATCAAAAGATAAAAAGTAACCTTAGACTTAAAAAAATACAAGAAGAATGAAAAAAGTACCCAAAGAATTAAAAAGCTCCTTGGTCTAGCTTCCCGAAAAAAACCAGTTTCATAGAAAGATTTATTACAACTGCACAGTTATGAAGGCATTGAGAAAAACGAGTCACAAGAGATGCAACAAACGAAGCTGGTACCAGTTTGAACAGCTCATTAAAATACTACCATAGTAATATCTATAAAAAAGCCAATACATGATTATGATTACAAAAATTTTTCTTTCTACTAGAATCTATAACGAATTGTTTTAGACTATTCTCCTTCTGTAGTAGCATCCTTAGCTATGACCGTGTATAACTCCAGACTTTCACAATATTACTCTAAGTTTTGCAGTTTTTTCTCCCATCAAATATAAAAACTATGCTTCCATAGTTTATTAAGAATTATTTGTCGTGGAAGGAAGTTCATTTCCTGATTTCTAAAATTTGATGTACGTCTTAACTTAAATAATTACTTTAAAATACTCTGGCTGCTGTAGCAACTAGTAGCTTCTTGCATATCATTAGTAGAGATATTACGAGCTATTATTTAAAGGTATAACAATTTAGTCGATTTTGTAAAGTTCTTTCTTAAACATATCTGATAATACCAACAAGATAGAAAAAGAAATATCAAGTGATTTTGTGAACAAGGAAGATTAATTAGCAAAACCAAGAATAGTATTATATGGGTTACTCTATATTAACAAATGAATATGAAATTTCATTAACAACAGTGCTCTACCACTTTAAAACGTAGCAGCTATAATTGTGGGTTACTCTATAATTGTTCTAAATCTAAATGGAACAAAATGAAATGAGTTCACAAAATAAAATGGAGAGAATAATCAAACACAAAGGCCCCCTCCAGAAATTGATCCAAATTTCGGATGAGAAAACATTTGAATATTTTTCTTACATTCTTACAACCTAAACTCATCCTTATTGTATTTGTTGTACCTAAATATTGATTAATAAACTATGATCTAAAGAAAATAGTTCTCCTCCAGGAAAATGAAATTATATGGAAGACGCCATAGTCAAGATTATTTTGTTAATTCAGTGAGATACAGTTCAAGGAAGAAAGTTTTACACTGAGCACTAAAAGAAAGGTAAAAGACAAATCATTATTTTTAATTCACAATAATCGTCTTCCCTTTCTTTATTATAGAGAAATTATGGTGCCCCATCTTATATTAAAATGTTCTTATTTAGACAAAGAATCCTACGTTTTTGTGGGTCTCTATTAGCACTGAAATACAATGACAAGGTTAGATTTCGCAGTGAATTAATCTTTTCCTGATAAAAATGTCGAACCAAAGTCGCTATGTTCCTTATTCAATAGTTAAACAAAGTAATTAATAAAAGAGGTAATTGATAATTTCTGTGATTATCATTCCATCAATAAATACAAATTTAAGATTTATACAAATGGATCTAATAAACAGTAGATTTAAATGTAGAAATATATTTACTCTCAAAATTAATATATGTAAGCGGAGAATAAGTTTTCATATGTGGCATCAACACCTCCCCACTAAGACCACACTTCACCATTAAGGCAGAACTTAATGTGATGGGAATCAAGTTTGGAGCGACATACATTCTCTGGTAAACTCGGTTTGCTTTCCTTAAACTCATGTCATGATCAAAGATCTCTGTACAAAGATTACTTGGCATTTCTTTGGGCTCCTTATCATTTTCAGAAGTATGAGGGGTCTGCAACTGGTCAAGATGTTTCCACCATGCGGATACTTTGAGGTAAAGCTTAACGTCAAAATTTCGTGTACCCTTCCATTTGGTCACAATGGCAGAAACACACTGTGGGTGCCTGTCTTGTCTTGGACCAAATTACATGACATACACTTCGTCTCATTTTTTGAAAGAACAGACCACTTTTACAATTTTACTCTCTTTAATCTGCTTGCTTTGGATTTGATTGGTCGGAAAGGAAGCAGAGTATCTGGCATTGATTTTAACCATCTAAAGTTAATTAGCAGATTTGGTGAGTATCCAGGTGAGTTGAAGTTTATCTGAATTGCATTAGACATTAAAAAAACTCTTGACTTTAAAGCTGAGTAGATTTTCTCGGCGGTTGAATAATTATCAGTATATATTCTTCTGCGGCTCCATTCCTTAAGGGGGGAAGCGACATTTAACAATGACTAATGAAAGAGATGTGTACTTATCGTTGATAAATGGATTACACATACATGTAAGGAAGGCAAATGGAAGAGATATGTAATTAATGTTGATAAACAGAAGTGTTAACGATGACAAAGGAAAGTGGTGTGTATTTAACGCAGACAAATGGAAGAGATGTATACTTAAGGAAGGGAAATGGAGTAGGTGTATTTTTAACGTAGACAGACGAAATAAATGTGTACAGAAGGAAGAGAAACGGAAGACTTGTGTTCTTAATGTAGATATATGGACTAGGGAAATACAGAAACAGCGCAGGCAAGGGGTTTTTTCTGTAACAGTTAAAAGTTCTCATACCAACATCACCAATGTGAAGCATAATTTTCAAAAAATTATTCTAGATATTGACGCTTGTCGAAAGATGTGATGAAAAGAGTTTATTAAATAACGTTTCAAGGTTACCTACCTATCAAGAAATATGGAGAAAGTACAGCAAAGCTAAAACTTCAAACTAAAGCAGCTGAAACGGGCCTAGTTGAAATGGTTTTTACTGTTACAAATATTTTAAAAGGTTGATTGTTGAATAGAATAATTTGATCAACGTGCTAAACTGCTCATTCTGACCGATCCAAGAAACAGCCTGAGCCTGTCTCTGAAGAACAACTAATAAAATTTAGCATATGAAGCAACCCAAACCAAGGATCCGTAATTGAGAAAAAAAGGACAAAGCTCGAGGTTAAATGACAAACTGGAAAGCTTTTAATATATCTTTTTTATAATACTAATTATATACTTTTTATCAACACCCAATAAACCGATCCATGCATCATAATCAGGGATCAAATGCTGCTGCCAAGAAACGTCTTAGACTACATTCGATACAGCTTTCATTGAAGAAAATTGCTAGTTTTTAAAGAAAGAAAAGGGTTGTTTTAAAAAGCTACCGAATTCTTTAAATTTTAAGATACTATCGAAATTTTTCCTTAAAAGAATAGACACTAGAATACACCATCAACCTTCTGAAGGAGGTAATGTTCATTGAGGTTCAAAGGATTCTATCTCTTTGGTCAATTGCTATGTTTAATTAAAAAATTTTCAAAAAATTTTAGCATCTTTACTTAAGGAAGCTAAACAATTGTGTTATTAACGGAGATACACTGTACTATATACAAAATCCACTTTCCTAGTTTAAGAGGAAAAGAAATATTTTAGCATCTATCAATGAAAACACTACCGATGACAAGAAACTGAATGACACTTACACTTAATGACACTTACACTTTGCCACTGCTTGCATAAAAATTTCAGTTGGGAAGAAGAAATATAGAAAGAATTCTAACAAGGACTCCTTCCCCTTTCTAAAATGAAAGAACTTTAGTGGATCTCAGCTTTTTGGAGTCTCGTGAATCAGGAATTGAGAACTTTACTTACGACAAATGCGGTGACGAGTAAGATTAGCTTGTGTTTGCTAACAAATTTTCTTTGCTAAATGCTGACTTCGAAGAGTTATTAATGGAAGCGATCTTATCAAAAGCACCTCAAACACTGGGTGTGCTCTTAACAATTCAAACTTGCAAGAGGAGTTAAATGATGTGAAAAATACTTTTCTCTGTCTCTGACTTTTAAAAAGAATACAATTAGGATACAGAAACGGACGAAGAAGTTATATCTCTAACCGAAACAGCAGCGAATTTTGGAGAAAGTGACTCATTTTTCAGCACCTTAAGCCAGGTACAAAAGAGTTCACCATCTCAACCATGTGCTAATTCGTCAAGCTGTATTGATGCTTACGATACCAAAGAAGGTGAATAAATTTAGGACAAACTTTATAAAACCGCATTTTACTTAGAAACAAAGAATTATTTGCGTCAGTCCAAAGTAAAGCGTCATATGATCCAATTTGTAAAAGTGCCCATTGAATAGTGCTCACTCTTATTGAAATACATTGCATGCTTATATTTTCCAGGGTACCAACTATAATGACTATAAAATTATTGCCAGCTCTCTCCAGGTCCCAACCAGCCACGTCAGTCGTGAATCCTTCAAAACTGAAGTGGCATGTTAGCATAACATAATATTTAAGTGTCCAAAACATTATCCCTGTTGGTGTTATGGTGAACATAACCTCAAAAGTTCACATGGATGTTCAAATTACTAATTTTGATTATGGTTAAGATAATGCAAAGAACACTGTTTACGTACCTTGGAAATATGTTCTGTATCTTTAGCGTAAAGCATTGAAAATTAGAAAACAACGTAGGGTAAAACATGAACAAATGAATATACGAAAACAACAATTTTTGAGGTTATCTCTCAAAGTGCATTACCTTCACATCTGTTTTTATCCAAATCGCACATGTAACAAGTCTGAAGGAAAACAGTAAGACCAGAGTTTAGATTTTCCAATATTTCTTTTTACATTTGGTTATGAGCTTTAGGCGGCCTTCTTTTTTTCTAAAAATGCTTTAAACCGCTTGATTATGTAGAAGATATACCAAAAGAAACTTAAGAGCTGACCTTTTAATCCACTGGCAAATAGTGACGTGATGTTAAGCTCAAGTCCTCTTCCTAGTTGAGCAATGAAGAGCCAAGATCAGCAAAAGATCTCAGAAACAAATGAATTACTAACTTACCCTGGCTTTAATATTCACCTTAGCACGGCATCATGGACTAAAGAGTACTCGTTTTCAACAAATTTGCTTACGGTTTGTTAATGTGTCAGGCACTTTTCAAATAAAAGGGAAAAAATCAAGCGCAAGGAAGAAATTAAAAAAATATTGTAGTATGAGAGAATTTGTGAGTGACATAGGATCTGGCAAGTACATATTTTACTTTTTTCATAAAAAAGATATATTTAAATATAGCTGACTAAGAACGAGTATTTCAAATTGATCTAGTAAAGGATCGAGTTTAGTCATGAAGAGTTACAGGGCAACAAAACCAAGGCTTCCCAATAACGAATTAAGTGGGCTCCTTCCAGCCTTTGGAGTATCAGCAGAAACTATCCAAAAACTGTTTCACTATAATATATCCTCGATAAAAGAGTTTCAGGCTATTCTGCCGGCTGGATTGGAAAATCTTGGACTTAGTTCTGATCAAAAAGTCGCCCTGTTATCAGCACTAAGAGCTACTATGCCCGCCTATTTGAAACAAAGTGGATTGATAGGGGAAGACCAAGATGAAGAGTTGGAGGCACAACGAATGCAGCCACAGCCGTTGGTCAACTTGAGCAGTCAAAAAGATTTATTGGGAGGTGAGAAAATCTAAATTTCCAAGTCTTTTTCTCTGATATTGCATCAATATATTATTTTTTACTTTTCTTTTGTAGTGACTTTGATTTTTCATTCTATTTAAAGTAACAGATTTTGTATGGTAGAATGATCTATAAATCACTGATTCCTGACAGCAGAGTGAGCATTATGAAAAGGCATATTTTTCTTTAAGAAATATCAATTTAATTGTAATGGTTGCCATCGTTTTGTTTTGTTACGTTTCTTAATAATTTCAAATAAACTCAACTTACACCACGTGGTCTTAATTTTGTTTTCAACAGAGAAACTCTTTTTTGAGTTTTGCTTGTTGCATATGACAATATAATCTTTGCCTCGCAATACTTAAAAATTATGAATATGCTTAACAAATACTTATACAAAAGAAATAGCAGTGTGCCGTTATGAATATGTAATTTTAGTGTTGATTTTTTATATTCTTACTGTTGATGATTAAGGTGGTATCACTTTTTTTAAGACGATTAGGAATTGATCTGCCTTTTCGGTAAAGGGGGTCATCAGAGTTCTTTACCCTATATTATTGTTTGATTTTTAAAATTGTCTCGTTGCATCTGTTTTAATAATATTCTCAAAGCGTTTAACCTTCTAACATTATTCCACATACGTAGCCCATTTTTAAAAGGTTCAAAAAATGGTAGAGTCACATCAAATTATTATTCAAGTTTTACTTTAAGTCTCAGTGTTGTAGTTAGCTTTGTCAATGAACTATGTAGGTAACTTCCCCCCTCAACAACAACACTATCAAATTTTATATGCAAAAAGTGAAAATAAACACTGATAATACATCGGATTACAGTAAACCGTGAAGTACAGAATGGCGTCAACAAGCGAAATATTGAGACTTGAAAGACACCAAGATATGGCTTTAAAGTTTATTGCTTAATGAAGTAAAATTTAACAAGTCAAAAATAACCAAGGTAAGAACGCCAATAAACTAGTAGGTAAGGAAACAACAGGAAAAGTACATGCGAATCGAGGATTAATGCCTCCGCGTACAGAAATGTGGTTCGATGATGATGATTTGCCTGCTCCACAGCCAGCAAGTACTGAGGTTCCAACCCTAGCAGGTAAGATGATGCCAAGTATACTTTCAACCGATGATTGATCTTTACAACGCACCTAATTATTACATTACAATATAACTATTGTTCAAATTTTAGTACTTTTAAACAATATACGTATCTTTGATGGTAGTAAAATAATCATCTTTATCTTTCTGATTAAAGATGCCTTTAACTGTTGTGTCCTTGTAAACTAAAATGCCTTCGATCCATATTACGATGAAGTTTCTTCTTTGGTAATGGGAAGGAATAGATTCTTTAAGCCCTTTCCTGATCGTCCTATGTTATACCGCAAAATTTGTGATTTTTAAGCTGTAGAAAAGGACAGCTACATTCGATACTGAATATTAAACTTTTCTTGTAGCGGGAATTCTGAAAAAGGAATTAAAATACTGTTTGCGGCAAGTTTAAAAGGCCATAAATGATCAAAACTAGAACTTTTCTGGTAAATTTGTTTCGACAGAAGAAGGTGCAGGTGATTTAAAAAAATACTATATCTCTAAACTGTCTATTTTTTATGCATCTTCATATAATGCCAAGCCTGTTTGAACTCTACTACAAAACGTTATACCTCCAAATCCATCTGATAAACTAAAAATTTTCAAAATACCTAGAGGAGAAATTCATGTAGCTTATTGACATTTCAAATGATCAGTCTCAAAATATATTTTTGATAAAAATGCTCAAAAATAGTAATTTTTTTTCTTGATTCCTTGGCAAGCGAATAGGATATTAAGACTTTTAGAGTCAATAACATTTGTATTTTACTGTTATTTTTTAATAGCCATTTTATAAATTAGGACTGTTTTAGGTACAAAAGTAGGGAAGAAGTGACGGGTAACAGTTTTGTTGGAAAAAGAATTGAAGATTTACAATTTGTCAATTTGTCGATCCTTGTTGCAGAAAAATGAGTATCTGGCTGTCCCACTTTTGTATCTTATAACTGGTATATCTTATACTAAGACACATCTGATTTAGTTAGGCAGAAAATGTGTAAACTTTAGATGGTACAATTATATTGACATCCCTGAAACTGGTTTCGCTGCAGTCGTCTCACATTCTATAACTTTTTGTTGTTTCATTTGCTAACGTTAGTTAGTTAATGATAGTTTGTTTAGAAATATATTAAACAGATCTGAAAACAATAAAAATGTAAGAATGTGCTTTTTTAGTACTTCAAAAATGACCCATACTAAAATAGAAAGATGAAGGCTTATATATATAAAAGTTAGCAGTCAACAACTTGCAAAATCAGTTGTCGAGAATAATTGGTGTGAAGTTTGGAAGTAGGACGTAAGTTTTGAAGTAGGAAATAACAAAATACGAAATGATCTGAAGAAGTATGGTACTTTGTTAAAGTAAGATTCTTCTGATATCAAGTAATGGTCATTGATATTCAGAATCAGTGCAACTATCTCATCTCTTTTTAAGGCTTTCGCTAAATGAATAACACATAGGGGAAAAAAAAGAAGGAGTACAGATTGACTTCTAACATTGTAATAACTTTGTACATTAAAGGAGTAAAAATATTAGAAGCATTTAAAAAGAGGAAGCTATTAATTTCAACCAATTTTGTCATCGCTGTCTGTAGTACAGATGGTCAAAAAAGACATTCTACTTTTCGTCCATAGAGAAAAAATATTTCCTTTTTATGTTTAATTTTAAAACTGCAAGACGCTTTCATCTTTTGATTTAAATAATTACAATACTTTCTCTGTCCATCATATTTGGAGGTCTGAGGAAAACTTTAACACTTCTGTTTGTATGGGTTTAAATGTCAACAAGTACATTTCGTTTTGGATTTCTCAATGGTGTTAAATGGTGTTTGATAAAGAAATGGACTTTTAAATGACCTTGTAAAGAAAGCGGCAAATGTTAATTCTACCTTTACTAATAATTGTAGAATCTAGAAATGCCCTTCAACCCACTGTTTTTAAGTACTGGTGTGGTACCCAGAATCAACAAACCTACCTCATCTCTTTTCAATGTTTTCCGAGATTCCACTTAAGGTCCTCCCCCCCCACCCCGTTACTACACTATATGTATATGTGTATTTTTATCCACAATATATATCTATATGTTTCATGTATTTATATGTATGGTTGTACATTGAAATACTTAGAAAATCTGAGTTTATCGCTGTTTTTTGTGGGTAAAAATGAAGAAAAACTTCTTTTCTTCCACGTAGCCTTACAGAAAAACCTTTCTAACAATTGATTGAGTACTGTGCACTAATTACCTTGAAAAGTATTTATTTCGTGATTTTCTTCTTCTTTAATGACTCTTTTATGTTTTAGCATTCTGTTTTTTCAAGATACTTAATAACTAACAGTTGTTTTCATTCTTTTTAGAATAGGAATGGTTGTTTTGAATTTCTTAGATGTTCTGTCCTCAAAGTTACAGCATTTTATTTTTTTCAAAAGTTACTGGATTATTACTACTTCAATGTAATCAGGCATTAAGATAAAATATCCAACACATCACAGACCTCACTAATGTAATACTGAAAAGTAACGGTACCATTGTCTTGCCTGATTCTTATAGCTAAAAATACGGGAGAAATGTGAAATTAAAAATAACCAAATTCACTGACTAGCTGAATATATGATTATCAGCAAAAGCATCCGTTGTTTTACAATTTTCTATTAATTCGACATCCAGCACAACAGAAAATAATCGTCTTTATTTGAAAATGGTTAATGCTTTTAGGTACACGGGTTGGCAATTTAAGACCCGTAGGCCATGCGCGACAGGCCACAACACTTTTAGGAGACATTCAGAAAAAAGTCCTAAACTTTTCTTAACTTGCTTGTGTCGAGGCCAACTTGAACCGAGATGTGCTTTCTTTCTGTCACAGAAAAGTAACGCCCTCTTTTAAGAAACAGATATCAACCAACCTTGAGCCCTTTTAAACGCTTGCCCAGTCCTTTTGTTTGCAACAGTTTTCTCAGTGCAAGTGTAATCGATTTATCATCAACATGTGCCTTGCCCGTAGGCGTTGGCGATCATGGCTCTCCACTTCTTCCTGTCCTCTGTTGCTTTGACATTGGTGTTCTTGTTGCCATTCGCCAGACAAATCCTAAATTCATCCAGCATATTTGTGTGAAGACGTCATCAGCTCCTTTTATGGTATATCGTTTCTGTTATTATTGTTATATTTAAATCTTCTCTTCCTGGTGGCGTTGATAATTTTTTTCCACATTTGCCTCCTTGTGATCAATTAACATGACCTGAAATCAGAGGTTTTCTGAAGGAAAAGGAAATCGAAAAAAAAAGTCGTGTTTTCAGTGAAGGCCACTCTCCCAAACATTTCTTTATTACTTCAGATGACAAGAAAGTGTATTTACTGTGTCACAAGAATATTGAGCTTGATTTAAATCTCTTGAGGGTACATGTAATAATTTAAAGAGGGGTGCTCGCCTTATTTTTAATTGTTTGAAATTTGGCAAAGTCCATTTGATGGTGGGGGTAGGCAAATTTTTTAGCTATTTTTTTCAGTTTTGCAAAATTTTGTTTGATACATATTCTTCAATATTTGTTTTACACACCTGGAATGAAAAACATAAAGTACTGAAAAACATGAGTCATACTATTTCTGTGGGATTTGAAATTTGGATCGTTCTATTTTGCAGGTATCGCAAAATTTGTTTTTTCCTGAGTCTGACAAATGATTTTTTGTGTGCCCTTAATGTTTTTTACCACACACTGAAACTCTTTGAATGAAGAACACACCGTATTGAAAAACTTGAATCATTCTACTTCTGAGGGGTTTGAAATTTGGGTCATTTTATTTTTGGAGCAATTGGAATTTGTGTTCTGACTAGCATCCCTGTCAAAGAAATGGTTGTGTGCCCCCTGGCATTTGAATTAACTTTCATGTCCTATTGTTGCTAAGGAGGAGCCGTGGCTTAATGGTTAGTGCAACTGCACAGTAACCAAGAGTTCTGGGTTCGATACCCCGAGCTGTCGAGGTGAATTTGGAACTTTGCAAAGAAAAAAAAGCCATTGGTTGGCGTCAGGAAGGGCATCCGGCCAAGAAATTCCTCGCCGCCAAATCAAAGTCCCTCTGAAGGGCACCGTCTGAGCCCCAATCGCCCCCTCCCCCCTATAGTTCCTATTGTTGCTAATACTTACACAACACCTGAGGAGGTGCAATTTGAAATAATTGCCAAGCAGTCAGTTCAAACACTGAGAGAACCATTTAATACTGTATTATTGACAGAATTGAAGAAATTTTCGGGGGAAATGTTTTCTATATATCTGGATTAAAATATATTAGTGATTTTTTTTCTTTGCTTGAAAACCAACAGAAGTAAATATACATTTTATCCAGCGATCTGACTCCTGGTTTCAAAAGAGTCGTTAAAAAATATTAAAGCTTGTATTTGTCTACGTAAATTATTTGTATGTAATTGTACATTAATTTTTTGAAACCGTTTTTGTGTTCCTATATTATTTTATTCTTAATGACTAACACTGCACAGTGACATTTAATGTTGACTAACGATTAATATCCCTTGTAGTAGGTGGGGCCTTTCTGTTAACCACAACCCTCTCATAGTATCTGCAAGCCCAAACAACTGCCCACCCTTGTTCAAACAAAATATTTGGTTCAGCTTCTTCTTTCGTATACGCAGCTGAATGGACACACAAACAAGCAAGCATAGTGTCAGGTCAGAGGTTTCCCAAGTACCTCATATACCTCGGACAGTAGGCGAAAATATATATCGATGAAAGCACTGTTGTCAATCAGGCCAGCTCATTGAAAGCTGGCTCTTGACTACAAAAATATGTTGTTTTTTCAGGATTTGACTTATCCCATTTTCATCCAAACAGGGTCTCTTTAACTGAGAAATCATCTACAGTAGTTTTCCAGTTGCTGGATAACCAACTATTAATTAGGATTCCGAACTCTGAAGTAATGCCTCGAGAGCATGGTCTATTAACAATTACATAATACTGGCATACTTGCTGTGTAGCATCGTAAAGGTATGAAGGTTTCTGGAAAAATCATCCTATAGACCTGTCGCCAAAAGACTAGACAGAGAGTATATTTTGCTATGATTGTTGGATTTGTGATGTGTCTTCTATTTAACTGGAGTATAGCTCCCCAAGTGGTTTCCACTCTTTAATTTCACTAACTAACAGAAAAGTTCTTACTGAAGATTCTAACCCTAAACCAGTCAACTGCAACTTTCACAGATCTCTTTCTATCACTTTCACTAACAATATAGGTTTTCCTGGTGACTCTCATTATCGAATCTTATGCAAAATGTAGCTCCCCTGGCAAACTTGTGTTTTTTGAAACTAATTTTGACCTTTAACTACACATTGATAACAGGTTTTCTTACATAGAATGGTTATTTACACCGAATATTTGAGCCACTAACTCAACAAGTTGATCTGAAAAATCCATATCAGGCCTACGTCTGTCTTGATATTTCTCTTTCACCTTGATCAGCTGTATTTTCTTCTTCAACTTTTCTCCATCTTCATAGGATAGCTCTCTGCTAAATTCTATTTTTGGAAAAATTAACAAAACTTTCATTCTTTATCCCTCAGCAAACATCTTTGTTTGTGGAAACTTCGACTTTTATCATAAGACTTGCCTTTACATTCTTGTGACACAGATTCTTATAAAATTATTGCTTACAACTTCTCGCTGTCACAACCGTTAGCACATCTTGTCGATTTTTCTACGAGAATTCTCAGCCAAAAAGAGCAGAATCATTATGCTTTAGATTTTTTTGTCCTCTGATACCAATGCATGTTTGCTGGGCCATTCTACTCTGCTGCGTATATCTTATAATTTTGTGGTGTTGATTTCTGTTTTGTCTTGCCTCTACAATTACATTGTAATCGCCTAAGCATAGTACTTTCTATAACTTTAAAAAGGGAGACTATGATAGCTTCTGAAAGCATTCCGTAGCTTCCTGGACTTTTTCTCTCTCTACTCTTGTAAGCGATAAAGTGTGGATGTTTTTTCATAGAAGCAAACATTCTTCACTAAGAGGTAGCATACGCGTACAATATCTTTTTTTTGCTTTACAAACTATATTCCATTTTTCATAATAATTTATCGTTATACTTTACTATTTTTACTTAATGGCTTTTCATTTCTACATGGCCATTCTGACCTACACAGATAATTAACTATTTTTGTGACCATAAATCTCTTTATTTGTGTCTAAAAGTTTTCCTCCTAATCAAAATAATGTAACTGAATCCCATGTGGACGAAGACAATTTAATACATCAATTCTGAAACCAAGATGTCTTTCTTAATTTGTCTATTATTTCTTATCTCTAATGCAAATTCATTTGAAATAAACTATAATACAAATAACAACGGAGAGATTAAAAACGATGGTGCTCTATTTGATAGAACAATTCACATTTCCCCACCCGATGCGTGGTTTCCTTCCCACTTTGTATCTTTTGCAAACAATATCTTTTTTGTCTTATTTTATTTTATTGGCAATACGTCCCATTTTCTTCTTTATTGACATTACATTTGGTGTGCCCAATTATCACCTCTGATGAGACCATTATAGAAATATGGTTAATTCGATCATTTAATGCTATACTTACTTACGTATCCTCTGTGTTCTGCTTCTTTGATAGTCGAGGACACCCCATAGGTGCAATCAGACCTTTGTTGAAACGTTTCCAGTTCTTCTTCTCTCTTGCTTTTTCCCGTAGACTCTGAAGCTGTTTTCTGGTACGGAGTTGCCCTACTCCGGACTTTTTTATGTTTTCACGGATTGAGCTAAGAAGATTTGTAGAGTGGCGTCCTATTCTGCCTTTATACGTTGTTGTTCCTGATGTAGTAGTAGTAGTAGTAGTAGTAGTAGTAGTAGTAGTAGTAGTAGTTTTGTATGGCCTTGTTGTTTATATTTCCGCTCCAGTTCTTTTGAGCCATTTAAAGTATTCCTGACTGCAGGAATGTATTGTCATGTATCCGCCAGGGAACTTTGTCATTGGACAGGCTAGGACCAGGTGTTCTGTGTGCTGAGGGGCAAGTTGACATTTGGGGCAGGTAGCAGACTCTCAGGCTCGCAGGCCCAATTTGTGTAGATTGGCAGCGGTTCTGTCGTGGTCTGACCTCAGCCTGTTGGGCGTGATTCACTGTCTTCTATTGGCGGTCTTGAAACCTGGTTGCAGGCGTGTAGGGTCTTCTATAAGGTCTCCCCCTCTTGGGATGTTCTTTTCCCAGTATTCTGCCAACGCCCTATATATGTTGAAAACTCTGCTGGATATCTTGTAGGAAGGGCGGCGTGATTTCAGGCGATTGGTTTGCGGGGGTGCGCTGACAATGGTTTTCAGTGGGAGCCCGTCAGGGAGTTTCTGTACTCTGGTCCTCATGTCTTAGGTGGCGTTTTGTTTTCGCAGGTAACGGGGTGCTATTCCGCTCAGGGTAGGTAGCCATGGTAGGGGGGTTGACTTCAGAGTGCCTGTGATCTGTCTCATTGCTGTGTTTAATTGTGTGTCTATGTGCTTTGTGTGACTACTGCTCTCCCATACTGGTGCACAGTACTCGGCGGCACTGTAGCACAGCGCCAGTGTTGATGTTCTTAGCACATTCTGTTGATCTTCCCATCCAGTGCCTGCTAGCTTTCTTATGAGGCTGTTTCTCTTCTTTAGTTTATGTTTGGTGTTCTCGATGTGTCTCCTGTAGGTAAGTGTGCGGTCCAGGGTCACACAGAGGTATTTTGGGTGGCTGTCTGGTGGCAGTGTATTGCCTTCTACTCTCACGTCCAGGGTGGTGTCGGCCTGATGGTTATTTAAATGGAAGGCTATTGTTACTGTCTTTGTTGTGTTCATCTTCAAGTACCATTTCTTGAAGTAGGTGTGGGTGGTATTGATGTCTGCTGTAAGGGTTGTCTCTAGTTCCCTAAAATTTGGGGCCTGGTGTGCGATCGCCCAGTCGTCGGCGTAGCCAAATTGTTGCGATGTTGTTTTGGGCATGTCACTTAGGTAAATATTGAAGAAGGTGGGGGCTAAGACAGATCCTTGCGATGCTCCATTTTTTATTTTTCGTATCTTGCTCTCGTCTTCGCCGAGGCAGACGCTACAGTACCTCGTTCCTGTCATGCGTGACAGGAAGCGGAGCATCTTTCTGCATTTAATTTTCTTGGCCAGTTTAAGTAGCAATCCTCCTCTNAAGGACAGCCCCAACACAGCTACCCCAAAACAGCTACCGACAAAATAGCTACTGATCTTCTCCGCTACCGGGACAAAATAGCTACCGACAAAATAGCTACTGGTCTTCTCTGCTACTGGGACAAAATAGCTACTGCTACTATCCGCTACTAGAACAAAAGCGCTACGCGTATAGCCGGTGATGCTGATGCACGTTCGCTAGTTGGACCGTACGCGTTTACTATTCTTGTTTTAGGAGGAGAAACTTTTTGAGTGGGTATGCTAATATCTAGAAAGCACACTCTGTCGCTTATGTATTTGTATTCATACTCACAGCTCGATAGTCTAGGGCCTATTACAAAGCCCATACAGCGAAAAGTGTCTTCTTTTTGTTCCAAAAGGCGTGGATTTTTCGAAATGTTCTTTTATTTTTGATTCTTGTATGCAGAGAATGTCAATGTTGTATTGGTTCAATCTTTAACTAGTGACTCTTGTTTAGCGTAAGCGGTGAGGCCTCGAACATTCCATGTGAAAGATACCAAATTCCCATTGTTTTGGTTGTTTTCTTGGATGGTGAGCTGTAGAATTCGTTTCATAAAGGGTAGATACTTTTGCAGTGGGCCGAGGGTTTATCCTTTTACCACCCATAGCAACTGCAATGATCAGTTCACAATCCTAACAGCAATTGTTTTCACAGTATAACTGCCACTCACTATTTACCATTAACTCATGGATCCATAAATAAATTCGATGTGCTAATTAATATACAGAAGTGTATTTTGCCCTGATTACCTGTAACTAGGACCTGGATTCAAAGAGGCTAGGCAACTGCATTAATTTAATTTAATTTTGGTAAAAGAGGTGATGTAATAAAAATTACCTCTTTAATATATGATGTCATAAGTCTTTAATTACTGTGGCAAAATGAGTGGCTCGTCATATTTTTAAATATTTACAGGGTGTAACTTCACAAAGTAATGTGGTAAATTTGCTTCCCTATAACTTTGAGATTTATCATCTTTCCCCTATATAACTTCATTTCATTCAATATAAGCTTACATCTTTCTGTTTGTACATCCAAATTTTAAGTGGTACCTTTTAGCTGTAACTTGTAGGGTAGTCTGACTTTTATCCCTTTGGTATCCTTGCAAATCAAACAGAAAACTAACATGAAAATCACTACCCCCAAAACACGATATTTCTTTTTTCAAGGTCAAAACGGCATGCCTCTTTACAGAATAGCCTATACACAACAAAGTTTACAAAATAAGTAGAACTTTGATAAAAGATATGTTTAATTTACCAAAAATCCGCTTTTTAAAAAAGGCTGATTTTACCTTTTACACTGACACTGCATCTGAATTTCTTAGTTTCCTGAAAATGTGTTCAATTTTATCACCGTAGCAATTCTTGTCGCTTGATTATCTCAAGATCAGCTGTTTAAACTAATTGAAGAAACTAGTCTAAAAGTGTTACCTCTGAACACTAACCTTAAATTACTGTTAGAGTTTTCTGGTTTCTTAAATTTCTAAGAAATCCGATTCCTTCATCACAATCTATCACTTAGACAAAAACGTTAGTAGTCTTGACGAATGCAGTAGTCTCTTAGAGACTCCATATGAGCCCACAGAGCTTTTCCCTTAAGCTAGGGTCAGCAGACACCAAGTTTCTCTTTTGATACCTCCATCTCCGAAGCCAAAATTTTCAAAACACAGTTTTAGATCTATTTATCATTCTATGTGATCGTTCTGATCAAACTGCCACCGTTCTAGCTTTCAGGTTTTCCAAAATCCAATTTGTTTACAATCTATCCTCAGCTTGATTCCCGTCCATTCTAGTCTTCGGCATCAAGCTAAAAAGCTTCATTTTTGGGATACAACCTTAAAGGGTGATATGGAGATACAGTTCACAGTTATCTGGAAATGGTTTAAAGATAAAAGTATAAAGATAAACAAGCTGGAGCCCTTTTTTCCCCTACATTTAAAAAACTCCAACATAATTTTCCAAAATATCAGATATATGATGGCAATCAAACTTGATCACAAGTGAAACGTTTGACAACCCTTTCGTTTTTACCCTATTCAAAAGGATTGTATCAGTTTCGTTGAGCACCTTTATGGAGGAGTGTAATCTTTGATAAAAGCATGATGTGGACACCAAAAGCCATTTAATCATAAGGAAAGGTATAAAATAAAGAATTTGGTATCTGCAATTTCCTGTTTATGTTTTAGTGGGTGCAATATTGAAAATTGAAGGAGAAAATGATACAAAGTTTTTAGCTCAGTATCTTCAGCTTCGACAGTGGCAATTAGCACCAGTGCCACTGGCTTCTCAGCTTTCATTAATTGTTTAGATACAGATGTAGAATATCCTGATATCAAAATTAAGCTTCATTTCATTCAGTAGCAGTAAATTAAAGTGTTGACTATTTCATTTATGATACTATATTCATACTTATAAACCTGTAAAGAAAGATTCTGAAGAAGGTTCAGGAGAATTATAGTAGCAAACAGCACGTTTTTTGGTAAGATTAAAATGTATCCTATGTTAATCATTCGTTTTCTGAGTAGATTTAAGAATAGAATCGTAGATTTTTCCATAGATGGTATAAATTCAAATTTATGTACTTAATTTATTTTTTGCTTAATTCTTTACTAAAGGTAATAATTTTAACTCGATCTGGAGCTACACTTACCAGTTTAAATGAGATCAAATGATCAGATTTAATATGTATTTGTATCCACAAATATCGAGTATGTCTTCTGCTTTATCTTTTTTCATCTTTTAATCTGACTTAAAATTCCAGCTATATTATTTTGCATTTGTTTCCTGACTTCATAACAGCTGTACCTTTACTAAATACTTGAATTTGTATCCTTTATCAATACCATTCCTATATACAATTGTACATTTTGCATGCAGTGTCCAATGTGATTCCGAATGCAGATGGATGTATCAAAGAGGCAACAATAATAAAAGAATTCAAGATTTATTTACAATTTCAGCTGAGAATCACTGCTATTCAAGTGGATGGAATGGAACTGTTATACTTCAACTAACAAACTAACCTACATTAATATGCAGCAAAATAGATTTCTGAAACATGAAGGAGTTCAATACGTGGTTTACTTGACTCTCTTATTTACTCTTTTTTTAATTTTAGCCACAACAACTGCTGCCAATGTGGACGACTCTAACAATATCCAAATTGCAAAAACAGGTAGTGTGTTAAATGTTACCTTCACAATGCCTCGTGTACAAAATATTACACTGAGGAGCTTTGCACTTGTTTATCGTAATGATAGAAATCTTGGTAAGAATTCAATAATAATGAATTGGCCTCAACGATAGTCTCTATTAGTAAGATTGATCGGTCACCTGTTACTGGTGATCCGTGATCTTTTGTAACCTTAAGGAAGGTTACCCAACTAGGTATTTCATCAGAGGCATCAGAAAAATTTCAGCTGAATTATCAATTTACTATATAAAACGTTATCTTCTTAAAAATGAAAGTAAGTAATTGCATTTAGTATATAGGTATATAATTAATTCAAAAGCTTCCTGATACTATACACTATCATTGTCCAGAAAAAAGTAATAATGGAGTAAAGGCGTATGTATTTGATGGGCTACATTTGCATGGTGCTTATTTGATAACCTGGCATAAATCCAGTTTAGCTGAAAGAATTGTAGGTGGTAACTAAATTACAATAGGTTTCCTGCAGGTGTAATTTGACAGCTGAGGTTGAATTTTCACAAGTAGAAAAACATACAGGTCAGTATAGATAGACAGAAAAGTTAATAGAAAAGCAGCTGAGCAGGATAAGAGGTAAAACATATGAACACTATGCATCCATAAAAATGCATATGTTTAAAAAGGATACCCACAAGCAGAGATCATACAAGTATGCTTGCACACATATATAGATATCTAATCAAACTTATAGCTATATACATACATAAAATCGTGCATAGCTAATCTAAATATATTAGAGTTATTTTAATTGATATAACAATTCTTTCTCCATTAGCAGAGAAATATCAGAAAAGGAAACGCATTGTGAATATCAGTAAAAATTACAAAATTAATGTTATCAAAAGGCTTTAACAGAAGTGAGGTGTAACTATACCACAATTTCCAAAACGCCAATTACAGCTTGTTGTATAACTAAAGTAATAAAATACCCACACTAGCCACAATTTAACAATTTCTTTTTCTTTAAGGTATATGCTGTCAAATATTGTCTGAATGTAATTTGGGATTGACGTTCAGCCCCTCCCCCCCCACTTTAAACAGCCAATCAAGGGGTAAAGTGCAATCTTCCTCTTTATTAATTTTTTTTTTAGCAGCAGCAATTTAATTAATACAAAAGTGCTTTGTAAGAGGAAGGTTCTGTTTCGGAATATGTGTATTTACTTGCTAAATATTTGAAATTAGTCTTCCTCTTTACTGCTGTAATAGACCAACATTAAGTATCATTGAATAACAAGCTTTACCAAGCTCCCCTACTAAATGCTACAACATACATTCTATAAGCTTAACATCTTCGTTACGTAAAATACTAATACCATTTTGCTTAGATATTTCCATTCTATTCAGTGCAGCTACTGCTGCTTTTCTAACCCTCCAGAGTTAATGCTAGCAATTAATGGAGTGAAGACGCACTTCCTGTTTTGCTTTACACTTATTTTCAGAACCTGACGATTAAAATGTTTGTTATATCATTCGTACTCATTACTACATAAAACATATTCTGGAAAAAGGACAATTTTTGCCAAGATTCGTTACAACCCCTTTGCCTGGATTTAGATCTTGACCTTACATTAATTCCACTTCCACAGACCACTGTATTCTCCCGTCCATTCTTTTTTTATTCTAGCTTTCACTGCCTTAACCCTATATATATATATATATAAATATATATATATATATATATATTCCCTTTACTATCTCCTGAGTATCCCCCTCCAATGTTTTTGTCGCCTTTACATCACACTGAAGAAGAATAATGATTAAAACTAACTGATAATGACTCTTCGAGATGACGTTTTAAGATGGATGCTGAACTGAAAACAAATGACACCAAAAAATCGTTCGTGTTTATAATATACGCCCATTCTCATAAAGCTTTTCAATATCTTATTAATCTCCTTTTGTAATTTTTGTAGAACAGATAAATTTAGAGGGACATCCAATCACAAAAATTTGGGGGCTTTCTGTATGCTCTTTTAGCTTTATATACAAATAAAACTTCACGTGATAAATTATTTGCTTGATTTCTTATGGTTAAGTCATAGTTCAAGCAAAAATATATAACATTGATTTACAAATATTTTTAATCGTTTGATAAAGAAGTACAACCAGTGTCTATGGCTATCATGGTCACGTGTTCTTAATTATATCATGGTAACCATATATTTTACTGTGTTCACGACTTTCATAGTATTATGTTCACATCATTCAGAATTTTGAATGCAAAGATGAGATTGTCTTGACACTTCCTTACAAGAAAAATCAATCGTAAGTAAAACATGGAAACAATAGCATGCAACCAACAGGTTTGGCTAAGAAAATAACTAAAGATAGTACTTTGTATACATTTTTGCAATGGTATTGGTTGTAAAATATTAGATTTAGCGTCAAGAAAAGTTATATATAAATCTGTGCTAGTATGTATGGATCTCTTTTTCTTTTTGCTTTTTATTTCAACCTCAGTTCTTCCTTCCCCTGTTTTCCCCTGTTTTCCATTGGCTGTGAGTAATTTCTTGGCCGGATGCCCTTCCTGACGCTAACTAATGGCCTTTTCTTTTGTAAAGTTCCAAAATTCTTTTCGCCTGCTTGGGGAAACAAACCGGGAACCTCTTTGGTACTGTACAACTACACTAACCATTAAGCCACAGCTCCTCACTAATACGTATAGAATGAGGAAAGCATATAAAAATGTTTGTTATCTAGTTAGACTAGAATTAAATGAAAGAAAAGCAACCACCGAAAATTAAAAAAAGACATAAATTTCGGTTATACGTCAGCGTTGAAACACTAGGATATGCTAGTTTTATGTATAACTTTTTTATGAATTCTCTTTGTTAATGAATCAGTGGCACTGTTCCAGTTTGATGCATCAGAGGTGATTGTATTCACAAAAGTTATCTAAGAAGAAGTGATGAACTACAGGGTGGTCTTAGAACCCATGTGAACTTCCTAGGCTTCTAGTTGACGCTACTAGCAAATCAAATAAATAGTATTTGGGCAATAGAAACGTTAGTTCTACTAAATGACTACTTTTCGGTTTGAATCTCGGTTTGAATTTCGGTTTGAATCTCGGTTTGAATCCCGGATGTTCTGTAATCTGGCCATAGTGGACGCGCCTCTTCACTCTACGCTATGTATGCCCTCACAAAATCTATTTATTTATTTTTTCTTTCTCTTTAGGTTTTGTTTTCTTTCAATGAGTGCTCTTAACCTTGCCACCACTCTAACTCTAACGCTAACCTCATCCTAAACCTTCAAAAGGACCACAAATCAGTCAAGTTTAAATACTTTTAGTATTACCTATTGAGAGAGTTTTGATGTGTCCCGAAGATATAAGTGGACAGAGGGACTAATGCTTTTTGGGGGCAATATCCAGTGCACAGATAGAGAGATGAAGGCTGGGAGACTGGATGCGGTCAATGTGACGAAGTATGTCATTAGTAAGTGTTGGTTGATTGTGAAGGTTAGGCCTTGTATAAGTGTGTCAGTGGCTCAGAATTCTTTAATAATCCATAATGTATTTCCTGTGTTTGACAATTTACTCGAATTTGAGAATTTACTCGAACTAACTCTAAACAAAATTAATTCCTAATCTTGAGCTAGTCAATTGATTTACTCCTTGAAATTGAAGAAGCCTGCTTTGCGAAGTCTTCACTACATAATGAAAAGGACTTGTGTTCTTGCTTTTTGAATTCCATGTGCCAGTTTCAAATAATATTTTTTTCCTTTGCTATGAGGAATGTCAAACCTTGAGAACATTTTATAGAATTTAATGCTATTTAGTGACGCCCTCTTTTAATATACTTCCCCTACCCATCCATACCTTAGATAGCACTGCAGTTTTATGGCTTCAGGCTCTTTTAATTATCAGACTTATTCATCTTGAATTTCAATGTAACCCTTTTTCTAACAAAGTAAAGCATTTCAATTTAATTGTAGAATATTGCAAGGGAAGCTGTTGCATTGAACGTTGCACTGTAACTATGCCGTTTAAGGCTCAATCTTCGATAATTATACTTCCATAGAACATAGTTGCAAACCTCTTGCCCACTTGAAAGTTCCAAGTAGGCAAAAGCTTTGCAACTTTCGTCTAAAGAGCAATTCATAATCTTATAAAATATACATGGAATTTATTAATTAGTAATATTGAGATGATTTATTGCCATCATGAACTACTCTCAAGCCTCCAGCTATCCTGGATATACTTCAAGATCTTCTTATCAACACATGCTTTCTATTCAACAATGACATATATACACAAAAGATCTCTGTATCCATGAGAGATCCAACATCTTCTGTGATTGTTGGAATATTCATGCAAAATGCAGCTGTATTAACAAAAACCCAAATGGCAACTATCTGAACAAGAGATGTAGACTAACCTTGCACCTGATTAACCAAGATCACCTACAAAGGTTCTTTTAGGACATCAACAATCTTCACTCAAACATCGTATTCACCATGGAGAAGGAAGAAGAAGGAAAATTGCCCCTCTTTGATATTCCAGTAAAGAAACAACTAGATTGTACCATTTCTGTTACTATCAATAGGAAACCAGCTCACTCCGACCAGTAACGTAATAATGCATCATACCATCCAGTTCCAGGTCGTAATAGTGTCATCACCACTCTGTTTGAAAGGGCAAGAAGTATCATTTCAACCCCATACGACCTCAAAAAGGAATAGACACCTTTAAAAGGTTCTCTTTTCCAATGGATAAAATACTGGGGATGTCCAGAACGAATTACAAAATATTAGCAGGCCTAATCATGAGGAAGAAAAAGAACATGCACTACAACTATGCCTGCCCTATGTCCAGGGCATCAGTGAGCAAGTAAGATCAATTCTCAGACATCATAACATCAAGTGCTCATTTTTTCACAACATTCACCCTAGGACAAAACTCGCAAAGTCAAACAATGCAGTTCTACTTACAGAAAAAAACAATATAATTTAAAAACTGCATTTTAAGGACTATTCTGGCGTCTACATTGAAGAAACCTTGCTTTTGTATCAACGCGTTGCCGTCGTGCAAGTCATAGCGTGTTCCTTTGACTCTGGAGGTGATACCAGCTTGGATTCAACCGTGCTGGAACACAAAAGAAGAGGAACAATACATAGGATGATCAACCAGGCGTTTAGACAAGGATTGCCTTCTCTTGAACCCACACTTTCATTCATGAATAGTACAAGGAAAGATTATATACAAACTGGATCGGTCGTCGCCCAGGATAAAAAGCCTCGCGTTTCTGCTAAACGAAGCCCGACAGACGCGAAAAATAAGCTAGACCTCGACACCATACATAAGAACATCAAACTTTGAACAAGACTAAGAATCATGTCATTGAATGTGGAGGGTATCTCAATGCAAAAATGCGACTACCTTGCAAGAATTCTAAAAGACCAAGACATTGATATTCTCCTCCTGCAAGAGACCCATTTAGAACAACAGTCAGCTTCCTCAAGGTATAACATCACTGGCTATACAGAAATAAACAAGCAATGCCATCTAAAATACGGGATAACTACCTACGCCAGAACACTAGAATTATTCATTGACTTAGGTAGTACAACAGAGGACAATGGCACACAGCGGAGTACCATCAAAGTGGAAAACACTGAAATAACCAACATTTATAAACCTCCAACAATCAGCTGATCCCAGGCCTCAAAACATCAACTCCAACACCCAGCTCTAATCATCGGTTATTTCAACAGCCATCACGATAACTGGGGTTAAAAGGAACCAAAAACCCAGAACATGAACAAAACGAGAGGACAATTCAATCGGATATTTTCCTTCTCTTTACCCTAAGTACCCGAGTCGCATTTAAATATGTACACTGGAAAAAAGAATATACTCCCGACCTCGCATTTGTAACAAAGGATGAGAACCAAATGCCCCTTGCAGCAACTCATGAAGTACTAGCTGACTTCCCAAAGAGCCAGCATAGACCTATTGTAATAACAACAGTTATTGAGATTGTAAAAATTCAGGCAATACCAAAACCAAGATGGAATTTCAGAAAAGCTAATTGGGAACAATATACATCATATATAGACAGAACATACCAAAGAATCTCATCCTCCTTAGGCAACATCACAATATTCTGCAAGCTTATACTAAAAAGCTAAAAAAATAATATTTTAAGAGGGGTTAGGAAATGGCACATTCCATGTCGGTCAGAAGCCAGTGAAAATTTACTCAAAGAATATGAAAGAGCTTACGATCATGGAGTAACAGAACAAGTACTAGTTACATTGCTAGGTTATAGAAGACAAAGATGGATTGATACAGTTGAGAACTTAGACATGAGGCATTCTAGCCGTCACGCATGGCAACTTATAAAGAAGTTAAATCCTAAACAGAATCAAATCAAAACTGCTCCAGTCATCCAAGGAGACGATGTGGCTAAAGAAATTAAACAACGTGGCCAACATATTCCAAACCATGCATTGCAGAGTGAAATACGGAAAGAATACAAAAGAACCTGGAACTCTCTACCAAAAAACGCTTAATGTGGACATTCCCAATTAGCTGCACAGAAGAAGACACAGCGATAAAGGACATGAAAAATGGCAAAGAGGCAGGAAGAGATAGCATCTACCCTGACATGATCACCCACCTTGGACCTAAGGCAAGGAAATGGCTAGCTACCTCTAATACTGACATCAAACCAGGGAAACCTGCAACTGATCCATCTAGCTATAGACCCATCTCTTTGCTTTGTTGCCTCTATAAACTACTAGAAAAGATCATTCTCACTCGAATAACACCAGCTTTGAGCCTTACTATCTCAGTGGAGCAAGCAGGATTCCAACAGAATAGGTGCACTACAGAACAGGACCTTGCCCTCACTTCCCATATAGAAGCAGGCTTTGAGCGAAAAGAAAAAACAGGCACAGTACAAATTGACCTTTCGGCTGCATATGACAAAGTGTGGGCAGACAGTCTCATGCTGAAACTGGCCAAAACAATAAGCTGCAGGAAAACTCTGAAAATGCTTGCACAAACGACCAGCCTAGAAAATTCCACGTTGTACTCGGCGGAACTACCAGCAAAGTTAAAAGGATAAATAATGGAGTACCACAGGGATCAGTTCTATCTCCAGGGCTCTTCAATAAATATATAAGTGACATGCCTGATACAACATCTATGAAACTGGGGTATGCTGATGGTTGGGCTCTGACTCACCAACCAACATCATGGGAAGAACTAGAAAGAACACTAAGCGAAGATGTATCTGCAATGAAGTACTTTGACAACTGGTACCTCAGGATGAATACCACAAAAACAGTTTCTACAGTATTCCATCTTAACAATAGAGAAGCCCAAAGAAAGCTGAAGATAACAATTAATGGAATAACCTGACCAGCTGATGAAAACCCAAAATACCTTGGGGTGACCCTCGACAGACAACTGACATACAAAAGACATCTCGAGGGCATTGCAAGAAAAATTGGCAAAAGAAATTACATTCTAAGGAAACTGGAGGGTACCACTTGGGGAGAATCACAGACCCTACTTCGCACATCATTTTTAGGTTTATGCTACAGTGCGGCAGAATATTGTGTACCTGCATGGATGAGAAGTGCCCACACTAACCTTGTCGGTGTGAAACTTAAGAACTCGATGCGCATTGTTACAGAATGCCTCAAGTCTATACCAACACAATGGCTACCCGTCATCAGTGCAATAGTACCACCCCATCTCAAAAGGAAACTAATGAATAAAAAATGGATTAAAAGAGCACAGGCAGAAAAAAAGCACCCCTACAAGAAATATTCAAACAAGCTCGATCGACTTCAAGGCTAAAATTTAGATCACCTTTCTGTCTCTCCAAAAAAGAAAATTGCAATACCCGGGAAAAATTGAGGAAAGAGTGGAATGGCAGGATACCAACAGGAGGTGAACTTATCTGTGACCCCAGTGAACAGCTACCTGGTCTTCATGACCAAAGAAGAAAATACTGGACATCTGCAAACAGACTAAGGTATAGAGTAACACGAACAGCTGCTAATATCCACAAATGGAGACTCAAAGATTCACCAACATGCCCCAAGTGTCGTGGTTTAGCCCAAGTCACTGACCACCTTGTACTATATTGTCCAGAGACAAAGGTGGAAGGAGGATATGATACCATCAACAAATGTGACGGAGCCTTCCAGACCTGGATTGACACAATAAACTTGGAAGTGTAGCCAAAAGATACTACTACATTGGAGAACCAAAGCGTTCCTTGGGTCAAAGAGAAAAAGAACTAAAAGGAGATTTTTTTAAGAGGTGACATCAAGAATCATGAAATAACGGAGCACTGCTAGACAAAAGATCACACTTTTGAATGGAAAATAGAAAAAGACTCTGGACAAGGAAATAAATAATACAACAAGAAAAATAAAAGAGTCCATCCATTTCCTATAGCACAACAGTCATATAAACATTATATTTTACACTCTTCCAGAAACAAGGTCTTTTCTGGCACCACTCCTCAAAACAACTCGATCTTTGTCACCAAGCAAGTCCACACTTTTAAAGTCTGAAAGAGCAGCCCGACGATTGGAAAAGTATTTCTCGAAATGTAAAAAAAAACCGGTTTACACATGATAAATATCGTGTGTTAAAGTCTTCCAATGAGTCCATAAAGTCAGCAATTTTTTTCAAATTATATTAATAATTTCAAAAATGATGTATACGTAGATGTATAGGTAGAAGTATATGTATATGTATATGTATATGTATATGTATATGTATATGTATATGTATATGTATATGTATATGTATATGTATATGTATATGTATATGTATATGTATATGTATATGTATAGGTATAGGTATATGTATATGTATATGTATATGTATATGTATATGTATATGTATATGTATATGTATA
>RDPX01000030.1:3458216-3486078 GCA_003991215.1 Morbakka virulenta
ACGAAAAGAAATTATTAATCAAAGGCAAAATCCTCCTAGTAAATAAAGATAATAAGAAACTTGTAAATATATACTTTAGTTACACTAGCAAATAAAAACAATAAGGAAACAAGCCAATATATTAAAATCGTTACTTTTTTATTCTGTCCAGCTTTCAGTATTCATAGTCTTTATTTATTTTTATTTATAAACTAAACTTGTTTTTAATGTCTGTGCCCAATTTCACTACCTTCCCTTGATCTTAGACATGTGATGTTTTTTACTATAAAAAGAAAATTGTTCTTTAGGAGACAAGCCGGCTATTATTGGATGTGGGATGAAACTCGAATTACACATTTATTCATTAACATTGCTAATTTTAGGTGGAAGGTTAATTGCAAAAACAATCAGAGTGAGAATTTAGCTGGTTTATACCTATTCACAATGTCTTGTTTTCTGTTCTATTTTCGTTACATATAATAGATTTATGAAAGGAGAATCCTGACATAGCAGATATTTAATAACAAGATGAATCTCTTTAATATATATTTTAATCATTTTAATGAATAGTTGATATAGAGAGGAGCCAGCAGCTTTTGTAATTCTCTATTTCGATATGCAAAGCATGAAAACGAGGTGTTAGCATATTCACATGTGTCATCTATTGAGGCACTCAATTTTTCAATCATAAATTTGCTCTCTCAACTATTCAATCTGTATAATTTTAGTAGTTCGACATCCAAATGGTCAGTACTCACATATATATGTATATATGTATATGTGTATGTGTATATGTATGTATGTATCTATGTATATATAAAATATATATATAATATATATATATATATTATATATATAATATATATATTATATATATATTATATACTCAGTCTGCAGACAGTACCGCTTCGCCCTTTGTGGGCTCATTAGTGCAGCACAGAGCTTCTGAGACATAACTCTCTGGACATGTTGCCGGAGCAAACACAGCCTAAAGAGTTACTGTGGGATCCTGTCAGAGTGCTCAAACTACCCAAGCGCAGTGAGCTCCGCATTACGCAAGCAACAGGTCCCCTAATCTCAGAGAGAGTGCTCAACCAAACTTTCGTAAGGGAGCGTAATACTCAATCTGCAGACAGTACCGTTTCACCCTTTGTGGGCTCATCATATATATATAAGGAAGGTACTTTACTAGATTTCTGGTGTCATAAATACATTTGCTTATCAGCATTTGGGTAAGAAGAAGGGTAGATTTTTTGACCTTCTTACTCGGGTCCTGAGTTTTTGAGTCTTGCCTGCATGACTACCAGGTCCTTTATGCTTTTTCAACAACACTTTGCCAAACAAAGCTGGGTCTCCTCCAAGAGAATGGGAAGGGATTAGGGAAGTGGTTGATATGTTTTGCTCTCCTGAGTGCATTGTGTGGTTTCTATCCATCTTCAATGACTTTTGTCCTCTATGTTTGGGTAGGAGTCTCTTATTGAAAAATAAAAATACCCTTATTTACCATTAAAGCCATTTCTTTATGCACTTAAACAAGAATATAGAACAAAGAACAACCAGTAGGCATCATCAAGTGCTACTGAAACCAGAATGAGTATAAAACAGTACAACATGTTGAAACAATTATCATCAAGAAAAAACAAATTAATTAAAATAAAAAAGGTAAATTGTGTAAGTGATTTTTTTTTCTGGACTTCATTGACACTTTGTTTTGTTTATCTACTGTTGATTAATAGTCCTGAATTAGTTACTGATTTTTCATAATAAAGATATTGTAGACACAGCTGTACTGTTAACAAATTAAGGCTTTAGATTACTTTGATTGTTATGTACATAAACTCGAAGATGTTAGATGAGTACAGAGTGCAATCCCAGTGAAACATTAATCAATTTCTACACTGGTGCTCCTTTATGGGATAACTTCCTAAATATTTCTTTGCCTTTAGTAATTCATTTGTTAACAAGTTCAAATACTTTTTTAATTTTGTGACTCATTTGACTTGAAAAACAATTCAATAACAAATGATGTATGATGCAAAAGGCCTATCTTTAGAAGAGTTGAAGTGGTGCAGTAGTGATTGAGTGATTAACTCAAACGAGTACCATGAAGGAGGTTCGCCGTGCGCAACGTCCCTGAAAATACTGTTCCCAATATATTTCACCGTTATAAGTGGCATACTACTGACTTTGTACTTATTTTCGGAGGGATAAACTCAATACATTTAAAAGAATTAAAAGCACAAAGCTTAACAAAAAAGTTTAACTAAGGAAAGTAACTCTCTGTATTAAAGTGGCTTCAATGTCTTGCTTAAGATAAAAGACCTAATCTTAAAAACAGATTTATATCTAACACACACGTTGGACCTGTGTTTTATCCTACGTTGAATAAATATATAATGTATGACCACTCTTATTTTCTCCTGATGCCAGCAGAAAAAATGACTTAAATTCTCAGGTTAAAGGGGTCTTTTTGCTCATATAGCAAACAATTACAGGCCCCTTTGTCAAAACGTAAGCACAGAACCAGCTTGCTACGAGCTATCCACTTTATATAAACAAAATTTGAAGAATGAATGGCTCTGAGGCATTCTGTGTTATTTTTCACCTTGTTGATATGTAAAGCTTATCAATTACAATAATCTGTTACAAATTATTAAACTAGATGTCCTAAATTGATTCCGTTTTAGGAAGGTTAAAATCAACAGTGAGAAAAAATACAACATCAATGGAAGGTTAGTAATATGCCTACCTTAATTTTAGTAAGGGGATGAAATTTGATTATGTAAAATTGGTCTTTGCGAACATTTTGCTGTTTTGAAACTATCTCAATTAAATCACAGTTCGGTGTGGAGACACTTGTTTCGCTGTTCCACAGTTTATCTATGCAGATTGAAATCCAAAGAAAGACCCCCAAAATTGTCATTTAGACAATAATGTGGGATATTTCTGGGTATGCCGACCGTTTTCTATATAACCATCTATCTATTGGAAAACAGGTGTGTTCGGTGTGGAGACACTTGTTTCGCTGTTCCACAGTTTATCTATGCAGATTGAAATCCAAAGAAAGACCCCCAAAATTGTCATTTAGACAATAATGTGGGATATTTCTGGGTATGCCGACCGTTTTCTAAACTTGTTTCGCTGTTCCACAGTTGATCTATGCAGATTGAAATCCAAAGAAAGACCCCCAAAATTGTCATTTAGACAATAATGTGGGATATTTCTGGGTATGCCGACCGTTTTCTATATAACCATCTATCTATTGGAAAACAGGTGTGTTCGGTGTGGAGACACTTGTTTCGCTGTTCCACAGTTTATCTATGCAGATTGAAATCCAAAGAAAGACCCCAAAATTGTCATTTAGACAATAATGTGGGATATTTCTGGGTATGCCGACCGTTTTCTATATAACCATCTATCTATTGGAAAACAGGAAAGAATGTGATTTTACTGCAATTAAGCAGATGCCCAGATTTTGAACAAATATATACAATCCTACCTTGAAAATTTAGTAACATTACAAACTATATTGTCCACATTACTATAATTAAGTGATACTTTGCTTCAGCTTATGCCATATTTTCCTTAAAATGGAAATGCGCACGAGTGTTTCAACGACTACAAGACCAATGAACGTCTTATAGCCGCCATGGACACCGTCACAAATCTCAAGAACACTCAACAACACAAAAATAGAGGGGTAAATGTAGAATCACTTTTGTCAAGAATATTCCTTTAATAAAAAACACAGATTTATATTACCCCCATACGAAATCCGCAGAGGTCTTGTTAGACAGGGAATCAAAAACATTAAAAGCTGTAAGTTCTCCTAAATGAGTTACCATAATAATATATATGAGCTGTGAACTGTTTATAATTTTGTGATTGCTAAAATAATAAAAAGCAATACTTTGTCCCTTATTTCTTTCTTTAACTTGAAAGATAGTAAAACCAAATTGTGTGTCAGAGAAACTCTCCTTACATTTTTCTACAGGTGTAGATCTTCTGAGAAGTTAAAAATCTAAAATTTGACTACTTTTCTTTTTCCTTGAAAATGAGACTCCATTAAATTTCCACCACAGATAGAATTTTGAAAAGCTAAAAATGGGTTTAATAGGTAATCGGTATTTCCATTTATGGATACCTCAGGTAAAAATGATTCGCCTTCACCTCTGATTGTCACATAGTTTTACATAAATTCTGAAAATATCCTTTGTAGTTTACTCTTATTCTCAAAACATATTTTATTAAAAGGTTTGTTCAAGGTAATAGTTACAATGTCAAATCCCATTCTCCTCCTCGGTTCAATATTTTTCTTCTGCCATTGCTCATCGTAATCATTTTTACGTTCAGTTCAACGTGATGAAGCTGATGAATCTCGGGTTTCTCTCAGGCAGGCTAGCAATGCTTGTTTCTGTCAATAAACATTTCTATGTTGAACAAGTTTGTGAATCTGTTTCTTCCTAAAAACATGAAAGTTGAGATTTCTGGCAGATTTACAATAGTGTTTTGCATTCTTACAAGTCGATTATTCCTCCACGTTTGGATGGTGTTTCATTTTCTATGTCACATTTTTGCTTCTTTCAGCAATAACCTAAGCTTGGTTGCAAATGCTATTCATGGATTTCCTCAATCTGAAGCTTCTAATCTAGATTCGATCCAGCTAGTTGTCTTGAATGAACGTGCTTCTGAATTGTCTCCCTTGGTGTCTCAATTTTTCAATCACTCCCTATCAGATCCTTGTTTTTCGTCTTCCTGCAATGTTTCTAATGTTGTCTCTGTCTTCCAAATTACACCTAATCCGATTGACCTTATTGTCATTAGATGGCTAGCTCAATGACTTAACAACAATGCACTTGCAGAATTCTTGTAGAACCCAGACCTTTCAGCAAGAAGTTGAAGAATCAGGCTCTACTGGTTACATTTCCACTGCAATCACAAAATATTGTTATAGGTTTATCGACACATATAATGAAAGACCTCATATCTATGAATTTTTAAGGCATTTGGTAAGGAACAGCATGCTAGATTGCTTCACAAGCTTTCTAGTTATGGTATTTCTGTTAGGGCTTTTGTTACCATTCAGTTCTGTCTTTCGTTCGTAAAGTGCTAATCACACTGAATGCAATAAGGTCTGATATTGATGTCGTATTATCATGCGTTTCTTAAAGTTCTACATATGGTCCAAATCCCCTTTTTCAATCAAAGATCTGGCTAATTGCTTGTTTCAATTTTTCAACATCTTTGGTGTTGACACTATTCTGGCTTTACCAACAAGGGAAAAAATCAGTAACAAGTCAAATGTGCGAAGGATTGAAGTCTGACCTTCACACTACCAAAGAACGGGGAAGAATGTAGCTCGTTTCCTAAACTTAGGCAAAAACTCAAATGATGTCGTTCATCGAAAATCTGAGTCCTTAACTTTCAGCAATATTGATGAACAGTCACTTTGCTTTTAAGCATGATGAGTTTCTTCTCCTCTTCAGGAATAAACTCCAATTATGCTCCTTACTTTGTCATTTTCCCCAGATTTTTCTTAGGTTATTTTTACCATAGTTTTTTTACTCTTACTTTTATTTTGAATTTCTTAGTCTTCGTATCCACCTTCATTATTTTCACTGGTGTGTGTGTGTATGTGTGTGTGTATGTGTGTGTATGTGTGTGTGTATGTGTGTGTGTGAGTGTGTGTGTGTGTATTGACTTTGCAAAGTGATTGTTTGATGTTCTTTTTAGCCGAGTTGCTGACCTCCTAATTGAGAACCAAATATTGTCGTTCTCTTTTGAGCTGTTCGATAATTTTTATGAAATGGAGATATCTGGAAACAATTCTGAAAAACAAAAGTACAAGTTAATACCTTCCTTAAAAATACTTTAATATTGAAGGACAAAATATGCAATTTCATTTGAAATTACTCTCATTATTGGTTAAAACAGATGTAACTTAATAAATACAGTAAATTTAACCTTTCCAGTATACAAATTATGAAAAAGAAATTTGTGAATTTTTATTTAATAATAAACCATAACTATCAAATCATACAAAGCTTTGTTTCCTTTCTCCAGGTATCGGAGCTGTTGGAGTTGGTGTCACCCCAGGTACACGAGTAGTGAGAGGTTTAGACTGGATTTGGGATGATCAAGACGGCGGTGAAGGTATGGTTGGGACGTTAGTGGATGTAAAATCAGATGGCAGTGGGCCCTCTGATGGCATTGTCTCAATTACTTGGGACAATGGTGCAATGGGCAAGTACCGTGTTGGACACCAAGCATCATATGATTTACTCATCTATGACTGTGGACCAATCGGTAATTATAACATATGCTACTAAAACATGTATTATGTATACTACTTTATAATATTGCAGTATCTATGTGACTGTTTACTTAATAATGAAGACTTGAACATTTTCTTTTCAATGTTACTATGAATGTTACTTGACGCTAATATAATAAAACTAAAGAAACAAATATTGACTATCAACGCTCTCGAAAGTTAAAAAACACTACCGCAAGAAAGTAACAACACTAGTAAATGACATTTGTGGTCCTGGTAAAACCAGAAATAACTTATAGATCTATGCGTAAATAGATATTATATGCATATATCTATAATATACATATATCTATAATATTCCTTTCAAATTGAATAAGTTGCTGAGCAGTTCTTTAGAAAATAAAGCAACTCACCTGGATCTTTAGATAAACTGCTGTATAATCAGAGAGTTCAGTGTTCTCTCCAATTAACGGACACTTTATAAGCCGGACATCTCAGATTAACGGACAAATTTTTTCCTAAAAAACTTTCTAAAAAGCGGACACTAATTGACGGACAGTACTTTTTGCACAAAATAGTCAATATGGCTTTGTTTCTTTCTAATTAGTGGACAGCTCAAAAAAGTTAGGAGCCAGCGAATAAAAAATAGATAGGAATGAATATTTGTTTCAATATTTATTTTAAACACTTTGACACTTTGGAATCTACTTCGCTTTTCACAGCTTTGAGCTTCTTTACAGCCCTGCTTATTAACTTTTCTTCTCCATGAAAGTGGTAAATTACTGGAACCTCCAGACCACAGTTACCTCCACGATTCAACCTTTTTGCAATAACTTTAGCCGTAAATGGAAGTGTTTGGCACTTTCAAGAACCCGGTACCCACTAATTACTCAAATTACACATTTTAAATACAAAACTCGGGTAAATTCAAATTTGGGGCTTATATTGTAAAACTTTCCAAAAAAAGGACACTTACAATTACCGGACACCATGCTCTTGTCCCAATGGTGTCCGCTAATTGGAGAGAATACTGTGTTATCAATACATTAAGAGTATAATGGTTACTTTTCATCCCTTAGAAATATTTTCCGATGAATTTTAGATTTTTTCCTTGCACGATGATTTGTTTTTTTAAGGTGTCTTGTTTTATTGTTTTATTGTTTATTGTTTTATTTTTCTTGTTTTTCTTGTTTTTCTTGTTTTTCTTGTTTTTCTTGTTTTTCTTGTTTTTCTTGTTTTTCTTGTTTTTCTTGTTTTTCTTGTTTTTCTTGTTTTTCTTGTTTCAATTTTTTTATTGCTTTCATTGGTTTAACATGTGTGTTTATATTTGAAAAGGTGAAACCATCTATGCATTTGTGTTATCGTTATTTCTGCAATCAGCTGGAGGTAAAATTAACAAAAGCAAGATATGTTATGTCACCTTACAGAAAAAAATTGTAATTATACTACTGTGGAAAAGAGCAATAAACTAAACTGACAGTAAAACAACTTCCAATGTACTTAACTTGACTTGACAAGGACCAGAAACATCAAGAACAGGGGTAACTTTGAAAAAGATTGCTACCTTGGCAGCATAATAATGAAGCACTTTGAACTGTTTTCATTTGGCTTGAAGTAACCATTCGCCTGATAAGAATTACAAAAAAAGGCAAGGTTTTAAAAATGTAGCAGATTTAAACACGGACTTTTGAGATCAAAACCCTAAGATAAATTGTGAAGCATTCCTGATTTTAAGGGAGAAAGCGTTATCCTCCTCAATTTTCTTTCTTTTCTCTTCGATCCTCTGGACTATTTTTCGATGCTATGTTTTATGCAACAAATATATTTATTTTTTATGAGATTCGCATGAAAACATAAACAAACATGACAGAAGAATACGAGCAAGCCATCACAAATGAATTGATAATGAAAAATAATAAGCAAACGATAAGAATTGATACCTGGTAGGAAAAAACTAAAAGTTAACAATTCTTTTGGTTTGAGCACAATTTTTGGTTAAAAACTGACAGTATATTATTGAAAGAAACCTTACTTTCTTTGCTAATTGTCACAATGTTGTTAGGTCAGTCTTCATTCATAAAAATAGCATTTGGATGTTTCAGAGAGCATAAGAAAGAAAGTCGTCCTGAAAAGTTAAGGTGTTAAGGATATCTTTACCAATTATGGATTTGCTGCATTTTACTTTCCTTTTCAGTAGTGAGTAACAATAACTATTTTTTCTTTAGGACAAAAACAAGGAGTTGCATGCAACGAGTGTCAGAGGGACGTTATTGGAATGAGATGGGGCTGCAGTGAATGTCCACTGACAAGCCTATGCACTCCTTGCTATATGTCAGATAAGCACAATCTCAATCATATATTTGAAAGATTCGACAGTGGAGAATCAAAACCGTAAGTTTCAAAATAGAGCTGCATAAAATGTATTTTTACTTCTCATATGCTTCTGTTGCACAGTGGTAAAATTCATCAATCTTGCTTTTGTCCTTCGGTTACAGTAGATAGAGGTTCTTAATCTTTAGGCTTTGTTTGATATTTCACCCTTTCTTTCCTTCCTACCGTTTGGTCCTCTTCTCCTTTTCATTCTATTGTTTTGTGAATTTCTGATGCTCCTGGTTCTCGTTGGATGTTTTCATCTCAGTCTGACTGTTATTCAGTTAAGAAGTATTGAGTTTCAAATAAACTTAGGTTATTTTTGCTTTTTGGGGTTTTTTTGCTTCAGTGAATTAAGAAGACGAAAAGAGAAGTTTTGATTGTAGTGTATTTGCACGCATTTAGTATTGAAGATGAATACCAAGTCTGCTGTCTGGAGTCTGCATCTCTGTTTTGATTTTCTAATCACACACCAGACATACATACATTTCCGCACGCGTAATGTACAACGTGCATGCGTTCACACATTTAATATAAACTTAATACAAACTTCAATTCTGGGATATGTCATTAATGCAAAAAACTTCAACACGTCATGGTTGGATAAAAGCCTATTATACGTTGTATGTATCTATTCATTATTGCCAACCTACTCGTATGGCCAAATTCAACATATGAAATTAGTTTCAAGGAAGTACAGATTCATCATTTTGATTAGACTTCTTTTCTATTCTAGTGTTATAGTACCTGCGAGAGCTGGTTCAGAAAAAATTGAAGCAAAAGGAAATTTTCCGGGATCTATTGTTGTACGTGGACCTGACTGGGAATGGGATGACCAGGATGGTGGGGAGGGGCAAGTAGGAAAAGTTACAGAAATTGAAGCCTGGAGTAGTAAATCAAGACGAAGTGTAGCTCGAGTACAGTGGATGAAAACCGGGGTTTCTAATGTTTATAGAATTGGGCATAAAGGCAAGGTAAGAATACGATACCAATTATGTATTTTTATTAAGTACATTATTCAAAATAGATAATGTTGCTCGTTTTGATGGCACAGCTGCAATTATAGAAACTAAGGAGTAATATAGCCTGAAACTAGGCAATGTTGACTGAGGAATTTAGTCAATTCTGCAAAAGCAGCAACGATTTTTAAGAGTCATATTCGTAGGAGGACTGACTCTGGTAGAAATCTGTAACAACATTCTGATTACAAAAAAATAAATATTTTTTGCCTGTTAATTAACAATCATTTCGTAGTTTTAAAAGCGAACATGTGGTTTTATTGACGTCATCAGTACCCAGATTAACCTCATCTGCTGGCATATTCTAGACATTTATTACGGACAGTGCAAAAAAGAAATATATCATACACAAATAAAGTTGATTATTTGCATTCCTATGATAGCTTGTACTTTAGAAATTTAATCAATTGCTGCTGAGAGGTAAACAGAGGTCTCCAGTTGAAAGAGAAAAAAAAGTTTCAAGACTAAAATTGAAGTTATAATTTCAATTATAGTTTTAGTTCTATTTATTCCTTCCCCACCAATAATTATCAGTACCGTCGATGCTGTAAACATGTTGACTGACAGGACAGGTTTACCAAAAATAGCAAATAATTGTTTGTTGACATTGCAGATTACTTGCTTTTTACACAATATAACATCAGAAATCGGAACTGCTATCAAAACCACAATCATATTTCATCTTTATCGATCAACAACAGGGAAATCCTTGGCAGAGGCAGGACAGCAAAAAACAGAGTTTTCCAGACTGTCACCACCTATTTTGCTTGCAATTCTCGTACGGTTTAAAATGTGATTTTACTGGCAATCTTTATTTTGTGCACTCAGTAAAGGATAAAATTACTTCATGAAGATTTGTCAAGTCCCTAACATTCTTTTCTGAAAGACACTCTCTGTTTACAAAGCATGTCATGGATTTAACAAGAATGCTCATTTTTATTTCAAGAAATGGGCAGTTTTAAAGCCGATTACACGAACACAAACTGTTGCTGTAGAGATTTTAATGGCTGGCATGAGAAATTTCGATACTTTGAAAGTATCATTGTTGGTGATTGTCCAACTGTCAACTGCCTCGTGTTACCTTTTTATGATGCAATCAATGACAGAATTTCAGTGGTAAATTCTCTAGGTAAATTGATGGATATTTGAAGCTCAGTGAATAACTCCAAACATCAAGCACTTGAAAATTTTCCATTTTCTCCACGGTGACAACCTTGTGAATTTTGCCATTGAAAAGTAAAAATAATTGGTAATATTTTGAAAAACATCCATTAGTATTTCACAAGATCCTACAGCTGAAAAAGATAAGAAGTATTTTTACTGCACTTTAGCCTGGTTTGAACTTCTTAATTCTCCACGTAATTTTTTGCTTAAGCAAATAATTATGCTCTTGGAGTCAGAATGTCTGGATCATAATCCTTCTTAATTACCTATAATTTTGCTCAAGCGGTTAATTTTCTTACGTAAGTAAAATTCGAAGGTGCTTAAGCCAAAAATTGTGTGCTAAAGTAAGACAATTTGGGAGCTAAAGTTCAACATTTTCTTTATCTCTTAAACGCCTCCACCGTAGTTCTCTGACTGTAAACACTGACATTTGATATAATTATAAAGGCAATCCAAAACTGCATCGCAAGTCATAGATAATTTTGTTACTAGTTGCTTTACCAGGTCTATAACTAATTCCAATCGATTGGTGTGAATTTGCTGTTACTAGATACTGCAAAGTTACCTCCAATCTTTCCTCAGAAGTTACAGGAAATCCATGTCTGTTTGCATGACCAAGTCGATCTTTAACAATTTCTAGAAGTTCGTCAAAGCGCTCTTTTGACATTCTTAAAGAGTGATATTCTCGTCCATATGCCCCGATGTCAGCCATTAAAAAGTTACACCTAGCATCAAATAATGCCATTAAAACAATGGAAAGGAACGCTTTGTAATTAGAATAGTCACTGTCAGAATATTTTGGGGGAATTTATTGCTATAGGCTTGCTATCAATTGCACCAACAGAATGAGTGTAATTCCAAAATAACCCAAAGTCTTTCCCCAGGAGTTAATGGAAATCGCTGTCTGTTTGCATGAGAAAGTCGATCTTTAACAATTTCCAGAGATTCGTCAAAGCGCTCTTTTGACATTCTAAAATATTCGTGATGTCTCTCTTTGACATCACGAATATGATATTTACCATTCAAATACAGGATCGTCGCTGTTTATTTTGATATACCTAACACAATGCAAGTAACCTACGATGTTTTCTCTTCGACGGTATCATTGAAACTGATCCATTAATTTTGCTGACAGCACATATCAAGTAAAAACACGCATTTCCTTTAAGGAAACGTTTTTGCTGAAGCTAAAAAATATTGCGTTAAGGAAAATTTTTTTCTCATCAGTTTTGCTTTAAGCAATAATTTTTCAATTATAAACCGGGCTTTAATAAAGAAGACAAAAGTTGGCAGAAGCTACTAAAGAACAAGAATATATTTTGGCAATATTATATTTATTATTCTGCATTATTTGACCAATATTTCTGATAATCGCAAGAGAAAAACTTCTTTAGGTTCTATTGATTACCTTAAATATGGTAAACCAGTGAGAAAATCAATCAACTGTTCTTTTTCATTAAGTTATGTACTTCTTATACTAACAAACATGTCACTTGCATTGCCAACTCAAGCAGAAATGAATTAAACTTGCAGAAGAAGTTGAGACCGGTCTTTAGGTTGACAGAGAATGGATGAAGAAAGAAGCTGTTTTTTTATCAATGTCGCAAAAAGTCAATTAATGTCTTTCAGTAGATAGCTAAATCCTTGTTACCCTGCAATATTCATTGACAATCATTTTTCTGTTAACCCCGGTGAGGTTGCTTCACCTCTTAAGGAATGCTCTTCAAAGAGGCCTCTTTTTTTGTTATTTTCTCCAGATCTTTCTTGGGATTCTAATATTCAATCTATTGGTAATTATGATCTTAAAAAGGTTGTTTTCTGTATTGTAGTAGAAAGCACACTATACCTGAGGTCATTTTGTAACCTTTGTCACCTATCCTTGCATGAAGTACTGCTGTCATATCTAAAGAGATGCTCCGTCATCTTATCTTGATGTTCTTGGTCGCGTTCAGAGGTGTGTTTTAAATTTCATAGGTCCAGACTTTGCTCCTGCTCTTCATCGTAATCTCACTGACAAAATGTGACTCCTCCTTGTTTATTTTATCTTGATGATATTTTAGAGGCAAAGGGTACACAAATGCCTTAATGCTTAAAAACCAAACAAATTCGTTACTATCCTCCATGATGATAAATGTTACACACAAATAAATTAACATTAGGAATTAACATCCAAGAAGATATCGGGTCACACCTAGTTTCCTTAAATATCAAGGACCTGTCAGATGATTCTCTCCGTCCCTAGTAGAGTCAAGTTTTAGATTAACTCAACCCTTGTTGTTACACCTATTTCTTTAAGGAATTGTTTACGTTTGCCTGTTACAGTGTCAAAGGCACCAATGGCTATTGCGATGACCTTTGTTGATACATTCCATATCTTTTTTATTTCTCTTGCTAGATCTTGGTACTTTATAATTTTTCCTGCTCCTTATTTCTTATATTTGCATCACCTGATAGGGCTACGTCTATTATGATCGTTTTATTTGAATTTTTGCGCACTATTATAATACCTGGCATTCCTTTCACTACACATCCTACATTTCGCATCTTTCCTGCTTTTATCTATTCTTACTTTTATGATATTGATTGTGAAGGACTGTGACTAAGAAGCAATTAGCATTCCTTCACTTTCTTTCTTTAATTCTCATTTCTGTAGCCAAGTCCACGACTCTTTTGCTTCTCCTTCTTTATTCTTTTGTCTAAAATGCTGTCCGTGAATTTCCATTTTCCAGGTACTTGTTTCTCTCTCTTCCTTCCGTCATTCCTTGTCACACTTTCTACCTCTTCTGTTACATTTCCTCTGGCTGCAGATATCAGATTTTCTTTGCTTTTCATTACACGCTCCTTAAGACTCAGTTCTGCGATATAAACACAATATGCTATCCAAATAAGTCCTCTTTCTCCTTCCTTTCAAGGCAGGTAAAGCCTGTCTACACTGCCTCTTGGGTGTAATGCTTTGTACATGGTCATTATCTTTCTTGCTTGTCTGTCTTTGATTCTTAATTCTCCTCTTGTCTTGTTCAGAAAAACAGCAGAGTATCTAAGTTATGATAATGCTCAGGTATACATATTGTAGCGATGTTGTTTCTATCATTCAGTTTTGATTTGAGAACTTTCTTTGTCCATTCAAAATACTCGTCCTTCACTTCTCGTTTCATTACTTTGCTTAATACCTGGTATCCTTCTATTATTTCCAAGTACTTATAGCTATCTCCTTCATTTATTACCATGACGACTGTATCATCTGGTAACACAATCTCAGCTAAATTTGTAATTTTCTCTCGCTTCAAAACTAACATGGTACACTTCATTCCCGAATTTCATTCCAACATCTTCACTTGCAACTCTGATTGTCTGAACTAAAGAGTTTAGTGCCTTCTCAGTTCTAGCAAACAAATTTAGATAATCCATAAACAACAGATGGTTTACTCTCCCTCCATTTGCAAACTCGTAGAAGTATTAGCTTTCTTTGAAACTAGCGACAAAGAAACCATAGCTAAAGCAAACAGCAGTGATGATAGTGAGTTATTTTTAGAGATCTCTATCTTAATTTCAGCTTCATCTAATACTTCATTTCCAAATGTTATTTCGTTTTTCCAAGATCTCATACTTCGATTTAGTAGACCGACTACATTATCAGCTATTCCAACTAGACGCAGGAGCTCTTAGGTATAAGAGTGAGAAACGTTATCATAAACCTTTTTTTGTCTATCCATGCTATCGCTACGTTTTTCTTACCTCTTTTAAATTCTAAGAGAATTTGTTGGTCTTTGCACAGGAAGTAATTTGTTCCTCCCGAAGCTTTTCTACAGCTTTTCTGCTCCTCTGGGAAAATTCCCTTTCCCCCCCAAGTAGATAGACATTTCTTTAGCTATCATGACAGTCAATAACTTCCACATTAGTTGCAAACATGTTATTGGCTTGTAATTACTCACTATGTTACCTTTCTTGCTGTCTTTCGATAACAAAACGGTTCTGCTTTTTGTCATCCTCTGTGGAGTCTCTCCCATCTCCAGGGACCTGTCTAGGTGTATTGTGATTCTATCATGCAAGCAAGGCAATAAAGTTCTTCAGTCAAAAGCCCTGAGGTTGGTTAGGGCCCAAAGGCGTCTAGTCAGGTATGCCTTTAAAAATTTTTTTAAAGCTCCTTATTGTAATTTCAATCCTATCTTGATTAAATCTGTCCATTTCCTCTTATCTTATCTTCTATAACCAATACGCATCCTTATTGCTTGTTTTTCTTTACTAAAAATATCACTCCAAAACATTTTTGCTTTCTCATTATTTGGGGAAAGGTCGGTTGCTTTTTCTCCCTTAAGATTGGTGTACAACCTTCTCTACTTCGTTTGAAACAATCTATTCTGATGCTCAATTCTGTTCTGATATCATTTGACCTTTCCAGCTTTTCTTGAATCTGCTGTTTTAGCTCTTCCAATACTCGCTAGTATCCTTTTTGCTTAAGCCAATACTTCTTCTGCAGTAAGGCATTGAAGGGACTTTTTATTTTTCCACCATTCTTCAATACTTCTACTCTTGCAATATCTTTCCTCAGTTGTATTATTTGACTTTCTAGTCATATTTTCCACCATGGCTCTTTAGCTCTGTCACGTTTTGATATTTTTTACAGCAAGCCTCTTTGTTACGACGCCTACTGCAGCATATAATAGGGCATTCGTCATCGTGTTATCATGACTCTCGACATTATTTAGCACTTTATTTACTTTCTGCACTTCCACTGATATTTTTTTCTTTTTTATTTTCATAATGGATAGTAATCTTTCTCTTTCATTGTATTGTATAATGTTATGAAGTATTAGGCCAGATATAACCTTAAGAACAATAATTCTGTGGTCCATTAATAACTTTCTTTGCATTTCGCTTGCAATTAAGTTTATGAATTCATAATTTTCAAACATTTTTTTAGAACAATTATTAACTCTTTTATTCCAACTGTTAGTGCACCGATGATGACGAGGATCTCAGTACAATTGTAACCAAGATGCCTCTCTCTCTTGTTTCGAACGCCAATTGTCTATATTTGGTTAATTTTCCCATTCTCTTCGCATCAATACCCTGTTGGTGCTGGCACGCCATATCTCATATCAATATCTTTTCCTCCTTCCTTCATTTCAAGGAACAAATCAGGTAATCTTGCTGCCGTCGTCTTGCGCCGGTGGAACTTTAAGTCCCACACCAGCTTTGCCATTTTGATGAGTAGTTCCTCTATCCCATTGCTGTTCCTACCAAACAACGTTTTTGTCAATTAAATTGTACTGCTTTGCTCATGCCACCGCTAGAGTTGTTGTTCCTAGCCTTAAAAAATGAGTGAGGTATTTTTCCTCGCACAGGTAGATTATAGAACTCTTTGGCTTCTTCCACGCCAGAAAGTTCTGCTCCTTAAACAGGAAACCTGTACAAATAACATGCTAAATTTTCAGAACAGTACAAAGAAAAGTATAATGGTATAATGTAATAAAGATAGATTAGTGTCAATATTTGTTAAATACTTGTTTAAAAAGATAATAATTTCTAGGTTACTCTTGAGGTTCTAACTCTGGGACTTAGGTTGAAAAAGTTCTCAACAATGACTTTGTTTCATTGACAAACTGGCTCGAACAAAATGATCTGGTTGTAAACGAGAAAAAGGCAAAACCGAAGTAATAATATTTGTGACTAGTAAACGATTAAACAGATTAGACGGCCAGCAACTCCAGATAAAACATCATCATTCTACGATTAACAATACGAATACCTATAGATACCTTGGGTTAACACTTAATAAAACATTAAACATGTCGGAACACGTACAAAACATCATAAAAAAAGGCTTCATCAAGAATTAACCTCTTGAAAAAAATGCAATGTCATCTGGACTCAAAAACTGCATCTTTGATCTACAACACGATGATTGTACCAATACTAACTAACTCCGCCTTCGCCACGTATGGCACAATATCAGCTTTTCTTGAAAGTAAAATCGATGCCCTCGAACGTCGAGCTCAGAAAGTGGTTGGTATACTTCCATCGATACCATCATCAAAACAAATAAAAATGAAACGAGTTGTTGTTACCTACATACATCGATGCGTAAATGGAAAAACGATTAAAAACTTTGAAAACTACTTCGAAACTCTCTGATCAAAAACAAACACACGAAACAATGGGAAAATGACACGAATTCCAAAAGTAAAGCTTGAGGCTGCTCGCTCATCCTTCTACTTTCAAGGAGGACTGGCTTTCAATAATTTGCCAAGAGCACTTCGAATTGAAAGAAGTCCTTCGAAATTTAAAATTTTACTAAATAAACTTTAAGTGAGAAGATCCAATTAGCCAGCTATCTAAATTGATGCAGCTCATGTGATATCTTCAACTTATATCTATTTATATTTGTTTTGTAAATTTATAATTACAACAATAATTTTTATTTTTCAACTATTTATCTTAAAACTTACTTATTGATCTTTTTGTATTAGAGGACTACTCGTGAAAACAGTGTAAATATTTTGATATATTGTACAACTGACTGTATTATCCTGTATAAAAATTTGATTATAATAATAATAATAATAATAATAATAATAATAATAATAATAATAGGTTGCAGCCTGCTTGTGTAATCAGCATGCTGAATTTTCAGAAGTAATTTTTGGGGTTTTACTGTTGCATACACGAGGGAATTGTGATCATGCGGTTAATTGAATAAAAATAACAATCCATTATTACTAGTTGATTGGTTAACACAATACATATACACTATCACAGGCACTCATTAAAGTCTAATAAAAAAATTCATTATATAGACTAATAAATGTATTTATACATATGAAAGAACTTTTTTCTGGCTTTGAATTTTTTTGTGCAAAGTAGAATTTAAGCTTACAATCATAACGCTTTTCAGGTTGATATCAAATGTGTGCAGCCAGGGAGTGGTGGATATTACTACAAAACACATCTACCTCGTCTTGGATTTGTACCAATATCAAGCCCACCACTACTGCCCCCTTTACAAGCGGATGACCACGTTCTTAATTTTCAAGGTGATGTACAGATAGGGGAACAAATGAGGGTCATCTACGAAAGAGACGTGCTGAAAACTCTGCAGAATGGTCATGGTGGATGGAATCCAAAAATGGAACAGGTTAGCTTGTTGTCTCATCATACTAGTATTTTGTTTGACATAATTCTATCATTTTTTTTGCTAGACCTATATAAAGAAAGAAAACTTTGAGCCTAAATAAAAATTATTCTTTATAAAGAGTATTTTTTATTTATTTTTATTTAAAAACTTTTATAGGCTTAAAGTTTTCTTTCTTTCTTTATTTATTTACGAATATTTATACAGGATAAAAACGTTTCAATAAGTGTGTAATTAAAAAGTAATGTATACAAATACTGTTATCAACAAGTGTCCTGTTTAACAAAAAAAAGAATCTGTAAAACAATAGGAACCTGATAAAGACTAGAACCTATGATCTTTTAAAATATCTTTAAAATTCATTTCTGTATATTTGCTTCTATGCACAAGTGGGAGATCATCAAAATTTTAGCTCCCATGTAACGAATCGACTGTCTCCCATATTCCAATTTGACTCCTGGGACGTAGACAAATAGATTTTGGTTTCTCGTCTTCACTTTCGTGTTTGATAACCCAAGATAGTTTTCGAATGGTGGTTTAAAATTTCCAACTAGAACTCTCCTGACAAACAGGCAAACTCTTTGTTTTCCACAATCCATGATGTTGATGTTAGGATTGACATGTTGACTATCTGCCACAATTTATCGAGCACGCCTTTCCAAGGACGCGATTCGTTGAGCCTGACTTTGATTGAGAATAGGTTTCAGTATACAACAATTGTAAACAACAGTAAGATGACGGCGTTATAGACCGAGAGCGCAGCACTCATCGTGAGCAAGGTCCTTATTTTGTATAATAAACGTCGACATTTTCTTGAACATTATGTCAAAATGCAAATTCAAGTTCAGTGTGTAGTCGATTTCTACTCCAAGATACTTGTAACGATTTGCAACATTGACTTTTTGGTCATTTATTTTGATCACAATATCTCTCTGGTGCAGATTTATCTTTTTGGATGTGCCAAACAATAACACTTCAGTTTTTCCTGGTTTCAAGTTTAACAACAATTCGTTTTCCGTGAACCAGTGATAAAGGTTTTGTAGATCGCAATTAAGAAGACGTTCTACTTCATCCAGATTTTTATCTTCACAAAAAATAACAGTATCGTCAGCGTATATTACCACTTTTAAATGAACCAGGTTCTCATTAAGATCATTGAAAAATATAACGAAAAGTAGAGGCCCCAAAATGGAGCCTTCCGGTACACCCGTGTATACTGGCCTTTTCTCCGACATGACTCTATCGCGTGCGTATTTGGCGGTCGAAGAGGTAGCTTTTAAACCAGTCCAGTTCTTTTTCTCGTACACCGTAACATTCGAGCTTTTCAATCAGTTTTCTGTGTGCTATGGTGTCAAATGTCTTACTAGGGTCAATAAAGCAGGCGCCAACTAGTTTTACAGAATCAACAGGATTTCTGATACTGTCCAGAAGGTTCAACGTAGCAAGTTCAGTTGATTTACGTTTCGAAAACCAAACTGAAAGTCAGTTAGAAGAATAAGTTCACAAATGAAAATAAAAAACAACATAACTTATACCTTTTTTGTTTGTTTTGCTTTTTATTGTTTAGAATCAAGAAACAGGGATACAGGAAGCATCTAAAAAGTGGGGGGAGGTAGGTCAAAAAAGGGGCACATGACCACTCCCATAAACGGTCAAAACTCTAAAAGGTTTGAAAGAATGCCAAATCGGATTCCCATTGTATATGGATTGGAATTAAAAATTATCGACCTTGGGATGTAACTGCTATTTGATATAGAAAATTTCACAGGTATAATGAACGAATAAAATGCCAAAACTTCCTTCCAAAGTAAAAGTCATTATATTATCAATTACTTATATTTGCTTTTCTCAATTAGAATATATGGATTTAAATAGAAAGTCCTCTACCGCAGTTTAAAAATCAGTTTCCGAAGAAATGCTTTCTTCTTTCAGTTCTCGAGGCAAAATCTTGCGCAATTTCCACAAGCCCATCTACTCTTGCTTTGTGGATGTAAAGTAGAAGAATAATGTTATATCTGGCTTGTGTCATCCTATTTCTCAAGTAACTCTTCATTTGCCTTTGCGTGGAAAAAGACCTTTCAGGTGAAGCTGCACTCAATGGAGCGAGCTTGTAAAATCTCTGGGAGAAGGTGTTTGGCATCGGTATTTTCTGAAAGTACTGAAAGTGGAAAAAGACCTTTCAGGTGAAGCTGCACTCAATGGAGCGAGCTTGTAAAATCTCTGGGAGAAGGTGTTTGGCATCGGTATTTTCTGAAAGTACTGAAAGTGGAAAAAGACCTTTCAGGTGCAGCTGCACTCAATGGAGAGCGCTTGTAAANTTTTAGTATACAACAATTGTAAACAACAGTAAGATGACGGCGTTATAGACCGAGAGCGCAGCACTCATCGTGAGCAAGGTCCTCATTTTGTATAATAAACGTCGACATTTTCTTGAACATTATGTCAAAATGCAAATTCAAGTTCAGTGTGTGGTCGATTTCTACTCCAAGATACTTGTAACGATTTGCCACATTGACTTTTTGGTCATTTATTTTGATCACAATATCTCTCTGGTGCAGATTTATCTTTTTGGATGTGCCAAACAATAACACTTCAGTTTTTCCTGGTTTCAAGTTTAACAACAATTCGTTTTCCGTGAACCAGTGATAAAGGTTTTGTAGATCGCAATTAAGAAGACGTTCTACTTCATCCAGATTTTTATCTTCACAAAAAATAACAGTATTGTCAGCGTATATTACCACTTTTAAATGAACCAGGTTCTCATTAAGATCATTGAAAAATATAACGAAAAGTAGAGGCCCCAAAATGGAGCCTTCCGGTACACCCGTGTATACTGGCCTTTTCTTCGACATGACTCTATCGCGTGCGTATTTGGCGGTCGAAGAGGTAGCTTTTAAACCAGTCCAGTTCTTTTTCTCGTACACCGTAACATTCGAGCTTTTCAATCAGTTTTCTGTGTGCTATGGTGTCAAATGTCTTACTAGGGTCAATAAAGCAGGCGCCAACTAGTTTTACAGAATCAACAGGATTTCTGATACTGTCCAGAAGGTTCAACGTAGCAAGTTCAGTTGATTTACGTTTCGAAAACCAAACTGAAAGTCAGTTAGAAGAATAAGTTCACAAATGAAAATAAAAAACAACATAACTTATACCTTTTTTGTTTGTTTTGCTTTTTATTGTTTAGAATCAAGAAACAGGGATACAGGAAGCATCTAAAAAGTGGGGGGAGGTAGGTCAAAAAAGGGGCACATGACCACTCCCATAAACGGTCAAAACTCTAAAAGGTTTGAAAGAATGCCAAATCGGATTCCCATTGTATTGGAATTAAAAATTATCGACCTTGGGATGTAACTGCTATTTGATATAGAAAATTTCACAGGTATAATGAACGAATAAAATGCCAAAACTTCCTTCCAAAGTAAAAGTCATTATATTATCAATTACTTATATTTGCTTTTCTCAATTAGAATATATGTATTTAAATAGAAAGTCCTCTACCGCAGTTTAAAAATCAGTTTCCGAAGAAATGCTTTCTTCTTTCAGTTCTCGAGGCAAAATCTTGCGCAATTTCCACAAGCCCATCTACTCTTGCTTTGTGGATGTAAAGTAGAAGAATAATGTTATATCTGGCTTGTGTCATCCTATTTCTCAAGTAACTCTTCATTTGCCTTTGCGTGGAAAAAGACCTTTCAGGTGAAGCTGCACTCAATGGAGCGAGCTTGTAAAATCTCTGGGAGAAGGTGTTTAGCATCGGTATTTTCTGAAAGTACTGAAAAAATTGAGTCCATCAATGTAAACTCCTTAACACCCGGAAATACATGTTTTCAAATACCAGGAAGAAGCATCAATTCCGCATTAATATTATGAAAATCTATTTCATTCCTGTACGCATCTGGTATCTCATCTTGAATTTTGAATGACTTTCCATTGCTGGGCTTCAGCCAAATTTCTTCAATATTTTTAAGTGGTGCATACGATGATGCATCGAACCGATTTGAGGTTCCAGGATGCATGCATCAATTGCTTGAAAAATCTCAGCTCGATAATATAATTACACAGTTATGAAACGATGCTGCTGCGTATTACCATACTGAAGTTGCGCCGGTATGTTTCTGTGACGTGGCAGTACCGGCTCTTTGATCAATGCTTTTTACTTTTGTGCATGTTTGATTGTAAAATATCGAAAATTCATTTTTTTTGCTGCTGCAAGTTACTGATTAATGATCCGACACCATGCATTGTACGTTGGGAGGTATTACTTCTGCTTTGCAAAATTGAGGCCAGTTGTTCAGAGACACTGAAAATATTGAGTGACATCCACAAACCAATATATGCCTTGAATAACGTCATCTTCTCGGCTATACCAGACGACTTGTTAGGTATTTCTCTTCTCCCGCCTTGTTCATCAATTGTTTTTACTGTAGTGTGCAGAGCTTTGTAGTTTGTAAGTGTAGAATATATGCTTTTTGCACGTACTGTTGAACGAGTTGGGCAAAGCATAAGGGTTGTTTCCACAATCTGTTCATCGTTTTCAAGGTCAATTGAAATTTCGTTGAATTGTGCCATTCCCTTTGGAGGGTTGTGAATAAAAACCCAAAGGTCTTGCGCAAATGCTAAAGAATGATTTATATCACATTTACTTGTGCAACCTTTAAGAGCAAGATCAAGTCAGTGATTTGCAAAGTGAATTCTGTATGCAATTGGATTTTCAGCTTGTAGCCTTGTTCCTACATCACTTAGATGACCATTCATAGTTGCTCCTCCGTCATATGTCTGTCATCTGCAATTTTCAACCTTTAGGGTGCAACGCAAAATTACGTCTTTCAATATGTCAAATATGGTTTAGCGTCGGGGTGATCAATTTGGTACATTGCAACAAAATATTCGTGAACATTCATATCTTCCTTTGATACCGAACGAAAGATGCATGACAGCTTTTCCTTGTTTGATATATCCCTTGACTCATCAGCAATCAAAGCATACAATTCACCGTTGTACCGTATATCCTCTATTAAAGATCCTAAAACAGTTAATGGCATTTTCTCAATTTGCTCGTTTATGACATCTGGACTCAGTTAATTCTTATTGCTGATCCATTCTTTCAATTATGGGATATGTTCGCTTCTGGTTTCGAGCAGCTGAATTAAGTTTCCTTCTTCTTCATTGCCTCCTCGGGTTACTAAACCCTCCCATAACAAAAATTGCAAACTGCCTAGTTGTTTCATAAGTAGCATTCTTTTAGTATCTTGTTTTATTCTGTACTCTTGGTCCAAATTTTCAGCCACGTTAACTTTAGACTTTTATAGAGAGTCCTTCTCAAAAGCTTCTGCATGGCTATGAGACTGAGCATGTTTCTGAAGCTTTTCTTGTCACTTTTTCCAATTGCAACAATTTCCAGATACAATTGCATCATCTGCATTGTGACAGAATATAAGCAGATTTGATATTGATGTTTTTCTGAAAAAATAGCACGCGTTTGTGCCTCCTTTTAAGCAGTTTGTGATGAAATCATGATTCTCAAAGTAACAGTGGGCACAATCTTTCTCTTTGCTTTCTGCCATCCCAGTTGCTTTGTTTCGCAGAGGTTTGGATAATTTCTTTTTGGGTTGGGTGGAATGGCTTTGTCTTGTGCGACATAGCTCGCTGTATGCTGCCATCAGTTATCAGCGATTTTGGAACAGAAAAAGTAAATGTGGGCGTGGAAACAGGCACAGCTTCATATTTTTGTAGACCATTGGCAACGGAGTCATTTGTACTCAAAGAGTGTAGCTTTGCTCCAATAGACTTTCCATTCTTCGCCTCTTTACGGTTACCTGCTTTGTTTATTTTCTTGAAGCCAGAGAAACTTGTCAGTTTTGCAACTTTAAATACTGACTCTTAACTCATTTTTCTTTTCACGCTTTCGACGTTCAGAACGCGGCATTGCCTTAAAACCTAAACTATTAGAAGGAAACATCACATACAGAATACATAATGAGAGAACTTCAACGAAAAAATTTTGAAAGCAGTTTGCTTTGAACGAGCAAAAAAAACCTGAAGGGAAATCGGCAGAATTAACAAAACAAAAAAAATGAACAAAAAAAATTTACAGTGTTAAAAATTTCACAATGTACCGCCTCCAAGCTCCTACAATTTGTAAGGTCTTCTACTTGTTTGATTTTTGTCACATCTCAGATATTATGACTGTCTGATTGAGATACTCGGAGCTTTTGAAGTAGTTTCCTGACTGAACGTAAATCACACTGCTTGTAATCCGTGCACACGTGTTAGCACTGTATCCATTATGATTTCCTGTTTATTCTTTCAATACAGATGATCGAGAATGAAAAAGTTTGATTCAGACATAATGCAAAGTTGTGAAAACAATGCAGACAATCCTCCTCATGGAAAGCCTTGTTAAAAAATATCGTTCTTGGCATGTTCTGGGTCTTATCTTACGTTCAGAATTTGGGAAAAGGATTATGCAAAAAGGGTACTTTTGGATTTGGAAGGGACACCTTTGGGTTTAGAAAGGGCACTTTTGCATAGTTTGCCAATGGGCATGGCCCCTCTTCCCCCCGATTCCTACGTCCCTCTCAAGAAATAATTTATGGTTATTGAGTTTTTTATTACATAACAAGGCTGTTTTCATAGGTATTTCCTCTTTTTTTTGGATTGTGATCTACTGCTCTCTCTCTCTCTCTCTCTCTCTCTCTCTCTCTCTCTCTCTCTCTCTCTCTCTCTCTCTCTTTCCTCTCTCCCTCTCTCTCTCTCTCTCTCTCTCCCTCTCTCTCTCTCCCTCCCTCGCTTTGTTTTGGTTTTTCTCATTGAATACATATATTTTTGTTATTTCAAAAAGTTTCTGCAAACGTTTTTGTAAGAGGCATCTTAACACTTTTCTTCTTTGGTGCTTTTTAATAAGCACGTGATAAACTTTTTGTAAAGGTTTTTGTCAAATTGTTTTTAAGTGATTTGTAATGTCTTACGATAAAGTCGTTTTGCAAAGTTCTCCCCCACCTCCATCCCTTCTAATTACATACTTTATTCTTCTCTATTGAAACTTTTGACTTCTTTTGTTTTTTGAATTTTTACATGCTCTTATCTAGAAAAGAGATTTCGTGGAAATGTTTCAACACATACAATTTTTTTTTCGATTTGCCTTTTACGATTTTTAATCATTACTTTTAATGGTCAAAATGACATTCTATTTTCTACAAAATAAATTATATGTACTTTTTGCCCTAAAAAAGTCCAATGTATGCAAAGCTGTAATTTTCACATTAAAATCATATATTTATTGGTAAAATTTCAACATGTAATCTTCATTAAAAAACTGCTTTTTCTATTAAGGAAATTGGAAAGGTTGGTGTTGTTCAGCATATTACTGATAAAGGAGACATTGTGGTATATTATGAAGATACCAAAGCAAAATGGACTTTCAACCCAGCAGCAGTTACAAGGGTAAAGTAAAAACATTGTCGAATAATGCAACCATCTTACTTTCATAAGTTTACTTGATACCAGAACAAATTATTCATTAAAATCATATTTTTGTCGTTAAACTACCGTCATCAGGTATAACATAAGAAAAATAACTATTAAATGGGTCAGAAAACACTTAATAAATCCAAACCCTAAAGTTATCAAGTCATTTAGTAAGATTAGTCAAATTACGTCATATTACTCTTGATTATTGGGAGGGGGGTCGTATATTTACTAATTATTATAGAACTAGCTTTTTAATTATGGGCATAGCAAGTCAATGGGTTAGCTTGAAATAGCAGTAGTATTAATTGAAAGGAATAATGAAGTAGTAGGATTACAAGCCAAATAGTTTGTAATATAACCTCATATAGTATCTTCCAGGTTTTAATTTTGAAACACGAAGTTTTTTATGAAGTACATTATTTGTATTATCTCCAACATATGCAATTAAAAACAACATTTTCTCGTTTGATTTGTTCCTCCACCGAGATTCCCTTTCTCTTCCATTTCTCTTTTCTGTTTAGACAATTTTTAATAACACCGTTAGTTTTGTTGAACTTCGATTTTCTTACAAATCTGTTAAGTTTTAACTTAAATATAATTAGATGTAATCACGGAGCATTCTTTTGAAGGTCTGTTGAAAATAAGATATAATCATAGCAGGTTTGCGATATTCAAATTGCACCTTTTTTCACAATAGTAATTGAAGTTTGAGTATTCCAACTTTTTTTGGAATAAAAAAAAATCAAGAATTCAACAATATTTTGAGGACTCAATTTGCAGAGTTGTGCCTAAACTTAATTCTCAAACTCACTCTGAATTTTTAGCTAATTTTAGCTTCGATATTCTCATGAATAATATCACTCGATTGAAAAACGTGTGTGTTGAACCTCAGATTAAAAAATGAACTAGTTATGAATGAATCTAAGTAATTACTTTCTTATCTATTCTATAAAGGTTCCAAAAGACTTTAAAGAAGGAGATACAATTCAATTGATGAGCAATGTCCAATTGGCTAAATTATATTTTCAACAAGATGTTGGTGAATGGACAGATGAATTCAGCAAGGTTAGAAATAGTGATGTCACAATTATGACAATGTTTTCAATTCATTGAATACTTTATATAATTAGGTCCTTTTCATAGATAAAAATATCTGTATATTAAATATCCTCTAAATTAGAGCAAGTGTAGAGCAAAGAATGACAACGCACGATTGATGGTATAATCAATAAACTTTTTAAGGTTTTATTTTTCAAACACCATCTGGGGGTGGGATGTTAACCATGGCTACAACGTTTCAGCTTCCGGTGAGACAGACTCAAGCACTTTGAATGCCATGAAGGCAATGAAAGGTCTTGAGGTTGGCTTACAGGTAGTAAACCTTGTCCAAAGGTGACCACGAGGTATTTGTGACGATCGGTATCCTACTTGGTCTAAGTCAGAGCTCCACAACCTAATGCAGTTATGTCCCATCATCTTAGACTTTGAAATCTTTTGACTTCGAGCTGTATGCCTAATATTAAACATGAGCGTTCCTATAAAATTTTTAATACTAAATCTTTCAGTGACTTAAAAACTGTTTACGAAATTTTGTATTGAGAATCAGACTGTTTCAATGCATAACATCTGAAGAGCTTTTTAGCAAGCAATTCATCTTTGTGAAACCATAAAAAACCAGAGGAGCTTAGTTCCAGTAGTATATGTTGGTTTATCAGGAGTAATGGGAGTCTAATAATAATAGAGAATTTTTCTACTATGTGATTATCTTCTTTGCTATTCAAACCATTTTTGTGTTGTTTTGATAATTTCTGCACCTTTATGGTCAAACTGCATTTCCTGGCATTTAAAAAAACTGAATGCAGACTGCTAAGCGTTTTCTCAGTATTTCTAAAACGAAGCTCATTTGCTTCTAGGATTTTAACTATGTCAAACTGCTCTTAGAAAGGACAAATTATGTAATTTTTTTAGTTAGTCCTTTGGTTATGTTACCTCAGTTCTGTCCCCAACCATAAATGTTTCACACTTTGTGACTAAAATAACATTAATAATAATAAAATTATGTTCCTGCATAGATCCTATTTACCCTCTCTCTCTTTAAAAAGGTTCCAAAAAACAAGTCAAATTTGCTCATTTAGGAAGCAGATAAAAGAAAGAACGATAGATAGATAGATAGATAGATAGATAGATAGATAGATAGATAGATAGATAGATAGATAGATAGATAGATAGATAGATAGATAGATAGATAGATAGATAGATAGATAGATAGATAGATAGATAGATAGATAGATAGATAGATAGATAGATAGATAGATAGATAGATAGATAGATAGATAGATAGATAGATAGATAGATAGATGGATAGATAGATAGATAGATAGATAGATGGAGAGATAGATAGATAGATAGATAGATAGATAGATAGACAGGTAGATAGGTGGATAGATAGACAGATAG
>RDPX01000030.1:3539043-3552943 GCA_003991215.1 Morbakka virulenta
ATATATTTATATATTTATATTTATATATATATTTATATTGATATATATATATATATATATATATATATATATATATATACTTACACATATATTCGTAGTGCTAGTCCATTTTTGCCAATGACAAGTGACCATCTTTTACTGCCGATGCTTGGATATTTACTTGTTTTCTTAATGCAAGAATTCTCTGACCTCTATATACCTTAAAACTCCTTTCCGTACACAAAATTAATTCGGACATACATTCTATTATGGTAATAGTTTAGAAACTAATTATTTACTGCACTTTATATGGATTTCGACAATTTTCTGCCATTTCAGTAGTCACATTTCCCCTTACAGTTTCAACTGGGCATGCATAATCAAATGTAACAAAGAATTCATTCTCTTTAATTTCTATCAATGACCACCCTTTATCAAAATTGATATTCACGCAAACAAGGAGCACTGTTGAAGGAGATATTCAGCTAATCGAAGTGTGACGTTGTCAAAGTATTTGTAATGAAACCATCAGTCTTAACAAAGAGAAGTACATAATTGAGAGGCAAAGACAGTAACATTATAACATAACTTTTAGGTAATTTCTACAAATATCTGACTTAACTTATCCTGAATCAGCCTAAAGGTGTTTTTTAAAACAAATGTTTAGAGTTGTTATCTCTGGTTGTAATAAATACATCTCTAAAAGTAGTGTGTCTTTTTTCAGACAGCTCGATTTAGGACGTCTCTAGATCCTGAGTTTTCCTATCTTATATAACTTGACTATTTTCAAGCCTGTGGTTATCATTTAGCCCAACCATTTTTTTATAGTTCTAAACATATATTGTTGATTTATGTTTAAGGTTTTTTTTAAGGTTTTAAGGTTTTTAACCTTAAAAAGGTAGACACTCCTCAAAGAACAAATGAAATTTGCCAATGCGCTGGCACAAGTTGATTTTTTTTATTTAGACAATGCACGTAATGGAAGCAAAGCTCTCTTTTCCCATCACATGTAGGAGCCTAACTCAACATTTGGTTTTTACCTGCAAGATAAATGGTAAATGTGGAAAAATAAGACCAGGGAAACTTAAATCTACTCTTTAAAGACTCCAAATTTTTCTTTATTCCACTTATTTTCTTATACTTCACTGTAAGAGCGTGTTTTTATTTACATTTTCGTCTCTTTTAGATAGAATTTCACCTTGACTAGAAATGCTACTTACCCTCAAGTAGGCAGGTTTTTTTATAAATTTACATCTCCTAAAATTTCATCACAATCCTGTTTTTCAAAATGTTCTTTATCTAATCAGCCAAGGTCAGCTCTTATTTTGAGAATCAAGGCCACATATTAATTCATTTTTCTAGCTGAAAAAAATAAAAAAAGGAAAAGAAAAGGTTTGCATTTACTAATGGAAATAAAATGATCAATTAGGTAAAAAGAAAAGCGTATTCTCGCGTTTTGATAAACTGTTGTTTTTTTCAGGTTAAAAACTACATTCCATGCAGGTGTGGCAAAAATATATGAACATCTTGCCGGTGTGTAAGATTGGATTATTTAACAGGTCCCAGTTTCAGAAAATGCAATATTGCTGCACAGTGTACAGCTTATGAAAAGGAGAATGAATCGAAAGCACTGTTGCCTTAAATGCTGATTGAATATTACAACTGTAAAGGAGGATATTATAAACATCTGGGGAATCTGTGAACTAGCAAAGCTTACTGTTAAGATCACAAGTTAGATCACAAAATTGTGTTTCAAATTACATGCTAGAGCTGTTCAGGTTTTTTTTGAAGAGTACAAACTCTCTTTTAAACCTTGCCAAACGGATCTTTCTAATTTGAAACAAAACGACAAAAATATCCTATAATGACTACTAAATAACAACAATTTCTAAGTCAATAAACTTCCTGAGTGTAGTACATATTCAAAATACAAAATAACAACGTAAACAAAATAAAGATGTATTTTTTATACAAAAACAATTTAAATGCAATATTTTTTCTCAAATGTTTTTACTTTTGTATGGCCTTTCGTTTGACGCGTGAGATCACACGAGCACGCGCAGAACAGTCCATTTTACACTTGATACTGATAATCATCTCTTGGTCCTTTTCAAAAGTATTGGCAAAATCAGTGTGTGACTGATGGAAATTGTTGAAGAATATTAACACCATAGTCACAAGGACACAGACGTTTCTATTTAATTAAAAAGGCATGGCTACAGAAATATCCTAAAGGGGAATACCTACAAAAGATCCTGACAAAGCAAATAACGACACAACGATACCATGGAAAGGTATTTTACTTGCAAGATAAATGGTAAATGTGGAAAAATAAGACCAAGGGAACTTAAATCTACAGTTTTCAAAGTTGGATAAATCCTAAATGAATATGTCCTAGTTCATGCGAATAGCTAATTCACTTAATGTTTCGTGTATCATATTCTCCAGCGCCCGAATCGAAATGGGAAAATGATAAAAATGATGATGTTGAGTAATGCTATGTTTAATTATGCTACCCACATATTTACAAATACAATTTGAAATGTTGTGAAACAATAGGTCTAATCTCTTCCAAGAAGAGATTATATTTCCATTCATTAAAAAGGCATGACTACAGAAATATCCTAAACGGGAATACCTACAAAAGATCCTGACAAAGCAAATAACGACACAACGATACCATGGAAAGCAGATACAAATCTCAAAATGTGAACAGAACAGCAAGATGCCAAAACAAATGTAGATTGTGAAAGAGTTGTGGGTCATGGAAAATTGGAAATAACTGATGAAAAAACACTAAATTAAAGTGAAGAAAGTATGTGAATCTTGTAAAATACAAAGTATGTGGTAAGAACAAGGATATTATACAGAGTAATTCATCAGGTTAAGAAAACATCAAGACCCCTGCAAGGGAATTCATCGAGCTAAGAGTTGTGTTGACAAAATAAGTTTTATAAATTTTCCCATGTGTTTTCAAAGGATGAGTGTAGTATATAAAGTATGATTACATTATTTTTAGAAAATTAATAAAGTTCAAATGGTTAATCACATACCTTTCGTTAATAAACCGTATCTATTATTTACCAATGTACCTGTGGGAATTGCACGTGCCACAATCTGCATGCGTTTGGTAAACCACAGAAGGACTGTTTTCTTCCCATGGCCTACTTTTGAAATAAATTAGTGATGACTTTTCCCAAATACAATACTAAAAAAAGCTATTTTGTTAACTGTTTTTAACCGTTTTCGAAATATGTCTGGAATTTACAAAACAAGAACATGACACCAATTTTGAAGTGGAAAGGGATCGACCATGCCCACCTGTAAGTTAATGGCAACAAAACGTGCAACCTCTGTCTGACAGAGAAATTTCACATGATTACGTCCAAATTGAAACTATTAAACAAAAGATCCGAACTAATCTCTACATGTCGACAAGTCAATAAACAGCTTTTAAAGAACTACAAATCAGTCCCACCAGACCATTGAGAATTTTAATGACTTTTTAATTACTTTCTCAACTTTATATAAGTGCATAGATTTCTTGCAGTTTTTTATGCGTACATCTGATGAATGCGTGAGCAAGAAACTCAGAGTTAAGTACTTTTTTATCAGAAATATTGAAATATAACTTCAACTTATATATATATATATATATACTCTACGGTAACCCAGTATGGAGAGATTTAATATCGACTACTCTACTAAGAATATTCCTCTTCTATCACAAAACGAATACCTACAACCGCTTATCGAATAAACAGAGCAGTTTCTTCGTAGGATGCGCTGGAAAGTTTATTTCTTTCTAAACCCAGAAACGACCTCACCACCAGGAAACACATATGGATTTATGTCGACAAAAAACCCACCCCCGATTGAAGAACTTAGGGAATTCGAAAAAGGATGATCCAAACCATCAAATTTAAGGAAATTCATTTTTAAGCAGACTTAAGGACGACACCGCACGGATAAAACACGAAAGCAAACTATTAATCGCCGCAGACAAAACAACGAACTTTTACAAACTGGAACCATCAACATACAACAACCTACTGAAAAAAAATATAACTAAAATCCTACAAGAAAGCGCAACCTTGCACCACACAAGACATCCACAACAAAAAATAAATACATTGCTTCAAGACTTGGAATCGACGACAGAGTAGACGCCACAGCCAACAAAGAGGTCTTCATCACACTAGAAAAACACAAACCAAACTTTATCAACCGCCGCACCTGCAGACTAATCAACCCAACTAAAAGCGGAATAGGAAAAATTAGCAAAAGTATTCTCGACAGGATCAACAACAAAATCATTACCGTAACGAACCTCAACCAATGGAAAAACACTTCATCTGTCATTACTTGGTTCGAAACGATTAAAAACAAACCAGATCACAACTTTATTATCTTAGACGTCATTGACTTAAGCCCATCAATTAGCCAGAGTCTACTCAACAAAGCCCTTAAATTCGCCTCGACTAACGACAACATCACAGATGAAGAAAAGCATATCATCACCCACGCCAAAAGCTCAACCCTAACATACAACGGACACCATGGCAAAAGAAGGGAGACAACACATTTGACGTTACCATAGGAAGTTACGACGGCGCCGAAACATGTGAGCTAGTTGGAAGCGTCCTACTTTCACAACACCTGGACATCAACATAGGACTGTACCGTGATGACGGACTTGCCACTACGAGCGCAACCCCAAGACAAACGGAAAATATCAAAAAATAAATATGCCGTACATCTCACGACAACGGACTACGCATTACAATAGAGGCAAACAAACAGACCATCCACTCCCTCGAAGTTAGCCTCAACCTACACAATGGCACCTACAAACCCTTTACGAAACATGACATTACACTCCAGTACGTTCATCGAGAAAGCAACCACCCACCAGTAACTACTAAAAAAATACCAGACGGCATCAACAGACGACTCTCATTACTTTCATCGGACAAAGCATCTTTCAAACAAGCAGCACCTCCATACCAAAAAGCACTAGACGACAGTGGATACAAATACAACCTCTGCATCAAAGAAAAATTCCTAATCATTTACCGCCCACAATTAGTCACTTTAAACAAAAGGAACGAACTTGTATCTTCTTGCCGCTACAGAAAAAAACTTTTGTTAATGAACACTTAAGCGTACCAACATTAGTTGTGAATAAGATATATAAAGCGCTACTGGAATATTTTTATTTGAACATTTCCTGACGAGTGAATAAAATCACGAAACAGGCTTGTCGAATGGACAATGTAGTTTTTTGATTCTTTCCAACTTATTTCACATCTTTATATATATATATATATATTTATATATATATATATATATTTATGTATGTATGTATATATTTATGTATGTATGTATATATTTATGTATGTATGTATATATATATTTATGTATGTATGTATATATATATATGTATGTATGTATGTATATATATATATGTATGTATGTATGTATATATGTATGTATGTATATATGTATGTATATAAAGGATTCAGTGTCGGTAGCATCATGTTCAGCCATCGTAAAGATGTAAGAAAACATATAAGCTCCACGTTCAATCAATCGTTAACTTTTTCTAAAAAGTTAAAACTAAGTATGTTCTGCAAGGGAGCCTTCACAGAAAAAGGCGTGCAGCAGAATTCATTTTGTTCTGGGAAGTTAAATATTGGTCCCAAAAGAACTTGGCTCCATCCTGTTGTCATTATTTCCTCTCCTTAATTACCAGAAAAAATTGATGTTGAAGCTAAACATATTTTCTTATTAAGTTTTTATTCTAATGATGTATCATATGAAATTATTGGACATTAGTCATCTAGTTTTCTCTCCAACAGCCTCTTTAATCGTACTGTTGTCACTTCAAACTGCTAAGAGAAGACTTAATGCCCTCGAAACATTTTAAAATCAAATCACCAGGACAGTTTTTGAGTGTCCTTGTGCTACCAAAATACTCACACAAATTTTTATGACGCAAAAATTCTTCCTTCACCCAAAAAGAATGATTTTAGTATTTACATGCAAAAACTAATCGTTGACTGTGATTCAGTACAGCGTGGTATTTATTCTCAAACTATTAATGGGGTGAAAATTCGAAAGAAACTATTTTTAAACTATTTTTGTTATTGCAAAGTGTGTTTTTTATTTAGGAGCAAAAAGGCTATTCATATTCAGTTTTTATCGTCTCCGCTTTATAGACAAATATAGCAGGCCAGGGGAGAAACTTTAGATGTTTTAGACAGTCAACCACTTAAGGTGGTTGCATTCTTAATCCTTTCTGTTTTTTCCAAATGAAATACTTAATAAATTCTGTCTCGACGTTTTTATTGAAAAATATGTGGATGTTATGCTATCCTCTACTATAAGTATAAATAATAAATACTAAAAACATGAGTAGAATGATGATGAAACAAGATATAAATATCAATAACATTGACTTAAAAGGTTGTTAACCGAGGAAAAAGGAATATGGCATATCCTCTCTTTTTCAGACTTAAATAAGAATCGACAAAAACGAAGCAGGTTTATATAAAGTAGAAATAACCATGTTTTCTTGGGTATCATTTGCAATACTTACAACATTGAGTCTGCAATTTGTTAAGTTTTTTTTCTAGCTTAATAGAATGTGTGCATCTCACTTAAAGCTGCTGCTCGTATTCTTTCACGTACTAGACATAACAGACATTTACAGCTATTGCAGTACGCACATAATTTGTTGCGTTCCTGTTCTCCTTTCTAGGGTTCTTTTACTGCTCCCTGATCTGCTATGAAATAGGATCCTACAGAAGGTTTACAAATATTGCTAATAAATTTTGTTCTTTTAGAACTTATTGATAGATACTTATTGCAGAAGGGGTGAATCACCTGCAATCTGCTTGTCATTGAAACAGACACTGGCAAGAAAATGAGAAACTAGCTCCTATAAATAGGTTTGAATGCAAAAAATGTTGATCAGCATAAAAAAAACGTTCAGACTTTTATTATAATTTTATTATTATTATAATGTGAGTAAAATAATACCATTAATGTTAATAACTTGAATATTAGAGTGCTTGACCAAATGAATGAATGGGTATGCAAAGCCTTAGATGGAAATCAACAGGAAACAAAATCACTTATGAGGCATTGTAATTTTACGTCTCATGATTTCTTGCACTATTGTGATTTGCCGGACAATAATCGAGCAAATACGTACATATATAAATATATTTATAGTTATTGAAGTTGCCTTTTTGCAGATACAAGTGTATTTTGTATGACCTATACTCGTTTAACTCTCTATTTACATTTTTAAGCATAGTAAAGAAAAGAAAATTAACAATGATATATGTAAAATATATAATAAAATTATCATATAATATTCATGATAAATATAATAACTATTACTAATTATTATTTAAAATTTATTCATCATTAAATTAATGAAGAATAAATGTACAGGCATATATGATGACAAGAAAAAAATGACATCCAAAGTAGAGATATTTCTTAAATATTTAAAGTTAAATAGTAGTAAAACTTGCTAACCCATTTAACCTGATGAAAATAAGCATCATTATCCCATAACGTGTAACAATAACTGGTTAATAACTGAAAAGATATGGTCCTTTTGATATTTTATTTGCATTAATGCCTTTAATTCATAAATATATGCTGCTGTCAAAAATTAATATACATGTGCAAAGCACTATATAGTTTTTAGATCAGGTAATGTAAAAATATAATTGAATTTAGTTGCCAGGAGTACGAGCAGATTTTCAGCAAAGTTCGTTTAACTCATTATTACCTGCCTTGGAGAGAAAATTATTACCTTTACTTTTGAAAAAAAGCTTTCCAAAACGTATTTCATAATTTTCGAAAATATATAAATTAAGGTAAGTCGTACTTCAGATTATAACGAGCATACTCCAATAAAGCTTTAATATAACGTTTGTAATTAATATTCTGCTCCATTCTTGTAGGATCATATTTATCCTCATTACTTAACCTTATAAAAGTGAGACATTTACTAACACCATAATAATCAACACAATATGATGCATATCCACAACAGCGTTCATCTTCTCCAGGTTGGCATAGTCGATTTTCATCAATACATGATCCAGGTAACTCGTTATGCTTTTTGGCTTTGTGTAGTTGGTCCATTTGAAGCTTTCTCCATCGATAATAAGGAGTTAATGGCTGGAGAAAAGAGTGTAAGAAAGGACATTTAAATGTTAAAACAAATCGCTATGGTGTCTGAGATTATCTAAATTACTTCAAAAACAGAAACCATTTTGGCACCTTTTGTACCTGAAGAGTATTTATTTTGAAAAACATTTAATATTAGTAAAATAATGATGAAAAATAGCTGAAGATATCTCCAGCACCTTAAAGAAAGTGTCTCCTTAAGATCACCTTAAGATCAACCAATAGAATAAAACTACACGTGCCTAGTATCTGTAGAGAAGAACTCTCTGCTAATTGAGGAAAACAGTGAAAGGGTCAAAAACAACGCTTAACCTTTTGTGATAGGCTGAAGTAAACAACTGAAGATTATTTGTTGACGATTTTGTCTTGAAAGATGGAGCAGTAAAACTATGATACTAGTAGTGTCTAATGGACTTGCATTATGGACCGACCAAGCTCTATTAAGTGTTGTCCACGGTAGAATTTATTATTATTGGTTTTTATAAGCAAACGTCTGCAGTAAAGACGTGAATAAATTTACTTACACTCTTAAACAATTCTGAATCTTCACAGAAAAGAGATTTTCCAACCGATAAAGACATCTTCCTTTAATTTTTTATATCCCATAAAAAATATTTACCGTCCGAAAAACTGTAATTTAAAACAATCGCGTAATTCCATCATATTTCTATTGATACTCAAATAATTCGAAGTTTTCCAAAAATATACAGTTTATAATTAAAACCGCGTTTATTAATTTGCATGTCTTCCTTCCCAGGTACTAAGGCATAAAATTTTATCAAATAAGCAACATTTCAGTTGTTTCCTGACTTGCCATTTTTAAATTTGATCTCGCCCAAAACAAGCATTAACAAAGGTATTATCGGTGTTTTTATTATTATTATTATTATTATTATTATTATTATTATTGTCGTTGTTGTTGTTATCATCATTATTATAGGTCCATAGGTCCCATATCCAACGACGTAAATGATCATAGAATGCCAACGCTTTCTGTTTTTATCCATCTCAAGCAGCGTCACCTCTTGATGCTTTCTACTTCTTCTCCAGTTCATTTGTTCAAACTGGAGATTTATAATATCCGTCTTTTTTTATACCACCCTCTTTCCTTCAGTATTGTCAGCCAGTCTGAGGTTCTTCAGATCATTCTTTCTTAACGTGTGCCCAAATTTCATCAGTATCTTTTTAAAGATTGACCTGTTAAAAACAGGAATTTATTGAAATCGACCCTTAATGTTATTTACATTTTGAATAATGTTCCCTTCCCGATCAATATTGTTAATACAAAGGAGAGAAAAAATGTTACCTTGACTACACTCACTTACAAATAATAAAGAAAATAACCTAATACCAATGATGGTAATAACCTTAAGAACAAAACTAATATTCATTTCAAACACCTTTCAAGGATAATATTGTCAGACTTACCCATGAATTCATATTTGTTTTTCTCCTTACTGCATCTATACTGTTTGAGGAAGCTTTAGGAGCAAGTCGAGCAAGTATCTGCGGTAACGAAAAAATTCCTTTTCCAATCTGGGTCCGTTTCCAATGTGTTTGACTGGACAAAAATGCAAGAAGACCATTATAGGCACTAGCTATTGCTTCCAATGATTTTTGTTCATTTGGAGAAAGTAAATTATCGTTTGGCCTTTCAATTTTACTTTTAGATGAAGCTGAGGTGATATAATCCTTAAACATTTTTGCCTTTCGTGTCAAATCGTCCTTGTTTAATTTTCTTTCGTCTATTTGATAACTTTTCATGTCATGGTGAATGCCACTGTGGAGCAGGGTAGTTGTTGTCATATCACCTGAGGAGGGATGCTCGTCACCTAGCGATCCAATTCCTGAACCTGATATAAGCAACCCAGATCCCTCATCCTAGATTATCANTCCAAATTTCATAAGTATCTTTTTAAAGATTGACCTGTTGAAAACATGAAGTTATTGAAATCGACCCTTAATGCTATTTACATTTTGAATAATGTTCCCTTCCCGATCAATATTGTTAATACAAAGGAGAGTAAAAATGTTACCTTGACTACACTCACTTACAAATAATAAAGAAAATAACTTAATACCAATGATGGTAATAACCTTAAGAACAAAACTAATATTCATTTCAAACACCTTTCAAGGATAATATTGTCAGACTTACCCATGAATTCATATTTGTTTTTCTCCTTACTGCATCTATACTGTTTGAGGAAGCTTTAGGAGCAAGTCGAGCAAGTATCTGCGGTAACGAAAAAATTCCTTTTCCAATCTGGGTCCGTTTCCAATGTGTTTGACTGGACAAAAATGCAAGAAGACCATTATAGGCACTAGCTATTGCTTCCAATGATTTTTGTTCATTTGGAAAAGGTAAATTATCGTTTGGCCTTTCAATTTTACTTTTAGATGAAGCTGAGGTGATATAATCCTTAAACATTTTTGCCTTTCGTGTCAAATCGTCCTTGTTTAATTTTCTTTCGTCTATTTGATAACTTTTCATGTCATGGTGAATGCCACTGTGGAGCAGGGTAGTTGTTGTCATATCACCTGAGGAGGGATGCTCGTCACCTAGCGATCCAATTCCTGAACCTGATATAAGCAACCCAGATCCCTCATCCTAGATTATCAAGAAAAACGTAAAAAACATCTATGTGTCTACGTATCTATGTTTCTACGTATCTATGTATCTATGTATCTATGGATCTATGTATCTATGGATCTATGGATCTATGTATCTATGTATCTATGTATCTATGTATCTACGTATCTATGTATCTATGTATCTATGTATCTATGTATCTACGTATCTATGTTTCTACGTATCTAGGTATCTAGGTATCTAGATATCTATGCATCTACATATCTACGTATCTATGTATGTATCTATGGATCTATGTATCTATGTATCTGTGTATCTACTGCTTGCTCATATATGAGAACGTGTGTTGTCCGAAACGTAACTGAAGGTTTATTAACATATGATGGTAACGATGAAGATGAAGAGCAGAATGTGATTTGATATCGACAAATTCAGTGGCAATATTTGGATAGGATCGACGAATGCTTTAGGATAAAAAAGACAGAAATACAAACAAACATTATTTATATCTTATTAAAAAACAATGGGTTGATTCATTTTTGATAAAAAAAACACTGCATAACGCCCAACCTAAATTTAATTTGTGACATTTTTCAGTCTTACCATGAGTATGATGGGAATGAAAGTGGCTGTATGTAGGAGATAGGGGACACAGTGCTCAGCCGTTAGATTTTTTAATCAATGGATAATAGATCTGAAAATCATGTCTGCAGGGAGAGGGTAAGTTTGCCAAAATTTAACAATGGTTGGTAAAAAGGGAGAAGGGAAACAAAATCGTTTGTAAAAACTACCCGTTAATACATTGAAATTATTGTTTCTCTGACTACATTTTGGTGAAGATGTTTTTTTACTTTCTTTTCTTGTGAAATTCTCACAGAGTCTGCTATAGCAACTTTACCAGTTGTCTCTTCTTGATATGGGAGATAAATTTTATGAGAATGCAATTATTTTCCTTTCATGCAGACCGATTTGCAAGCCCTATTGATGTAGTTTTCCTGCTAAATTCATTTTACATTTGTGGGTAAGTTAATTAACAAAGTCGAACTTAAAAACATATTGATAGACCATATGTGTTCATCTGAAATCCGAGCCAAAGTGAAATCTATTAGGAAGATTCCCAATGGGTTCGATTTATATAATTTGATGTTTGCCTCTTCATTATTGATAGCTGCTAATTCCACAGGTTTGCCATACGAGAAAAGAAAGACAAACAATTTATAATATCAGGCTTTGATTCTGTCAGCACATTGACCTCGACATCATTTTCAAAATTTGCAATGACTTAGAAAAGAGAAACTGATGCTAATATTATTAGTTAATACAAAATCGGTTCTGTTAGTGATTCAAGCGGACATTCTAACTTAGCCCCTGCAATAATATATGCATTTATGGACCAGTTTCTTATTTAAATGGCAAACGAAGTAAGAAATAGCAATTGCAACAACGTACAGTAATATATCTTTACCTCGCTAAAAAATGTAATAAAACATATAGTTTAATTTACTTTTTTACTCAATCTACAATTTTAATTTAAATAATACTATCATTCTTTGTGTGTAAAGCTGAAAATACCCTTTAAGATTGATTGGAATATACTTACCATGGAAAAAGCTTTTGGACTATAAGCAGTAACAAAAAAAACGGTCAAAAACAAGAGCCATACCATTCCGTAAGCTTTTTTAATTTCTTAAAAATTCTTCAACTGATATAAAAGAACATATTTTTTTATTAACTGTAAACTTAACATTTCCAAACTTGTGAAACTATTTCGATTCCAAAAGCTCTGCAATTACATTCAATATTTTAAAATCAAAAGTCAAAAACAGGTTTCAGAAAAAATTAGTTCCAAGATATCTCAAAATCACAAAAATGTTCTAACAATTAAAAGCTGAAGTTTGTGTATGCGCATGAATGCTTGTCAATGAATTGCTAATACAACCTACAAGCTCTAACAGCTATGGCAGGTATTGGGAAAATTTATATTCTATTTACGAAAAGAAGAAACATTATTTGGTAATTTGCATCTGGGTTTCTTTCCTCGAATTTTTTCTGCAAGTAATGCTCACTATGATTTGTAAGTATTTTCGTTATGACCACATAGGTGTATTGCAAAGGCAATATTCACCGTAACTAAATTTTGATAAGCCACCAGGAGAATTCAATGTGAGTGTGTCAAATAATTAACTACCAACGTTTGACTTTTTGAAAGAGTCTAAAAGCCTTTATTTAAAACAAAGACCCATCTGTTAAGTAAAGTTTACTGCTGAATATCATCATTACAACCAACTCAAAAAAAGCGTTTTTTGGAAATAATATTTTACATTCATATTTTGGCAAGGAATGCTGTGCTATCTTTTCTATTTTTAAACCAAAATTCTGATCTTCTCTTTAAATGTTTTCAAAGTATTTTATCTGTAAGTAATTTCTACGGTAACTTAAAAAATTGCTGTCCATGGCCGGTTATTTTATTGCTGTACTGTATGCAACTATTCTTCATTTGATAGTTTATTCTGTTGTTGGGGTTATTTTTAATTTTATATTAACTTGTTATTTGTTTATTTTTCTTTAAATTTTTATGGTTATTTCTTTTTAGTTTAGGAGGGTTTCCTTTCTGAGGTTTTTGAGGTTTTCTAACATTTTTTTAATCCTGTTTCAATTTTTTGGTCCTTTCAAAAGTGCTATGACTGTTATGCCAACAGCACCACTAATGGGTTCTGTCCACTAATGCGGCCTGTCCACTAATGCGGGCTGTCCACTAATGCGGCCTGTCCACTAATGCAGGCTGTTACACCTTAACAGATCCACTAAAGCGGACTGTCCACTAATGCGGCCTGTCCACTAATGCGGGTTGTCCACTAATGCGGGCTGTTACACCTTAGCAGATCCACTAATGCGGCCTGTCCACTAATGCGGGCTGTCCACTAATGCGGGCTTTTACACCTTAACAGATCCACTAAAGCGGACTGTCCACTAATGCGGGCTGTCCACTAATGCGGCCTGTCCACTAATGCGGGCTGTTACACCTTAACAGATCCACTAAAACGGAATGTCCAAACAGCCTTATTTTGCTTTCAGATACTATCGATTAAAGCAAATGCATTTTTGACCTGCCAA
>RDPX01000030.1:3552968-3583260 GCA_003991215.1 Morbakka virulenta
TGTTTTATTTTGTTGTCTGTTTTATTTTTCTGTCTTTTTTATCTTGTTTGGTTTTTTTTTTTGGTTTGTTCTCTATTTCTGTGTGTTTAATTTTTTGTGTTGTTCTCTTTTTCGTGCTGTTATATTTTGGCATATTCACTATTGCGGGGTGTTCACTAGTGCTGGCTGTTATACCTTAGCAGATCCACTAATGCGGCCTGTCCACTAATGCGGGCTGTCCACTAATGCGGGCTTTTACACCTTAACAGATCCACTAAAGCGGACTGTCCACTAATGCGGGCTGTCCACTAATGCGGCCTGTCCACTAATGCGGCCTGTCCACTAATGCGGGGTGTCCACTAATGCGGGCTGTTACACCTTAACAGATCCACTAAAGCGGACTGTCCAAACAGCCTTATTTTGCTTTCAGATACTATAGATGAAAGCAAATGCATTTTTGACATGCCAAACTTTTTAGCTGTAGATATTGTTTTACACGTCAACGCAGAAAAAAACAGAACTCATGGGCATCAACCAAAAAGAAAAATCAAAATCAAATTCATTTTATACTAAAATGTGTGCTCTTGCACTTACTGTTAAGGCTTTGGATGCTATTAACAAACTGAATATCGTATGAAATATCTAACTGTCTCAGGAGAGGAAAATAGCTTTTTCCTTTGGAAATCGCCAATAACCGTTCTTAAGGTTTGTTGTTTCAAGCAATTTCAGTACTGCGACATGATTTCTGTAATTTTTACACTGCTTGTTGTCGTATGAAATGTACCATTTTGTATAAAATAAAGGGTGCATGTGCTCAGTACCCTGTTGTTCATAATTGAGCGTGACCCCTTGTCCAGAGAGTTGCGTACAGGGTGTCCAAGGGAACTATTGTATGCAGATGATTTGGTCATCATGACATAATCTCTTGAGCAACTGCAAGTGAAGTTGAAAGCATGGAAAATTAAACTGGAAGCCAAAGGATTGAGAGTAAATCTAGCAAAAACAAAGGTGATGGTCAATGGCCCTGAACTTCATTCTTTAAAAATATCAGGAATATACCCTTGTACCGTGTGTGAAAATGGTATAAGATCCAATGTCATGCTATGTAGCTAATGGTCTCTATGCATGCACAAAAAGTGTAGCGGTCTGAAAAAAAGGTTGCTCAGGGCGCAAACTACCAGTGCTAGAGATGTCTGGGACTGGCACAGCCGCTGGCTCGGAACGCAGTGATAGGGCTATGATCAGATGAATGTGCAGCGTCAAACCTGGACAAGCCCAGTGCATTGGATCAGACCCCTTACTGAGAAAACTTCATCTCCCAAAGTTTGGCGAGCTCCTTAGAGCAAATCGATTTCTTTGGTTTGGCCATGTTGAAAGAAGCAAAATAAAAGTACAAAAGTAGAGGTCAATAACCGCAAGAAAGCTGGTCGACCAAAGGAGAACTTAAAATTAAGATGTTCCTACGAGTGTTCGTGATTTTAACAACACTGGTCGCAGCTGAATCGCCCTGTGATGTAGATGCCATTACAACATGCAAGAAAAATAGGTTAATGACGTTACGAGTGAATCAGTAGAAAAGGTGGATAATGATGCTAATGTCAAAGTAAAGAAACGATGAAGCCATGAAAGCATAGTTTGAGAAGATGCACCCAATGTTTTTCTCTGCTACAATATGTTTACAGATGACGAAGACACACCAGAAGACTGGAATCTCGAAAAGGAGATCATACGGCTCGGAAACAGGATACAATTACACAGCATTTTTAAAGAAAAACTTTGAAAAACAAGTCTTGAAAGAACTAGAAGTGAAGTATCTGTTTAACTTGAGTCTCAAAAAGCCTCTTCAACGCAAAAGCCAGATGGAATACTATTTTGACTGATTTTTCCCCAACTTCCTGTAAGTTAAACTATTTTTGAGGACACCATTTATCAAGCGGCAGCAGTAGTAATGACAAAGATTAATAATTTAGAAAGGGAGTGATGACTGACACAAATCCACGAGGGAGTGCCCCTAAATTTTTCTAGAAAAGAAATCAGTTTTACTTTTCCTCTAATAGGTAGGAGAGCTAGTAGAGGTCATGTGAAACAAAAATGAATTAAAGGTAGTATGGATATCATAAAATGGTACTAAGTTAATCAGGGTGTCGAATCAACTGATATGAAGTATCCCGCATCGCTATTTTTTTTGACGAATTTTGTCTATCACCATTTTTGGAATGATTGTGATGAGTTGGTCACAAACAAAATGTCACAAATAAGATGTCAAAAAGTTTCCTTTACTGTCATGTCATTCGATGTATTTAGCCAAAAATACGTCATCCTTTCCCAGTACCTTCATAGTAAGAAACTTCCCACAAATTATACCTCACCCACAGAGAAATAGAATACCATCTACCAAACGAGTTGGCATTTCAACTCAATATTAGTTTTCATTTGGCACTACGTCAACCAACTTTATCTTCACACTTGAAATTAGATTGCTTCTTATCACAGGGTATGACAATGCAACTCGAAGTTCTGGGCTCCTTACGTGACTCAAGGTACCTTTTCCTGCGTACTTCCTATCATTTAATCCAGTCGTCAATTTTCTCTCCTTATTTGATATTACTTTGTAAATAATACAATAAACTGTGACCTTGTCTCTTGAATGAATCATGAAGCTTATTATCACATTCCGAAATCTGCACTAGAAACATTACCCCAGAAAATCACATTTTTCCAAAAATTGCTTCATTCCACAAACCTGTAAAAGCATGCTTTAAAACGAAATTTGGTGCTTGACCGAAATAAGAAAGTTATTAATTCTTCATGATATAGCTCGCGCGGGGTCCTTCAAGGGCGTAGGCTGGAGTACTGCCTACTTTGCTTCCCTAAAACAGTCAATGATAGTTTATTCTGAAATCCCCCTTTATCAGCAATATGGCGTTTGGCAAAATCTAAAGACTTTACTTTCTTATCTAGGAATAGAGTTTTTTGCAAGATTAAGCTGTTGCTTTAACTTACCGGTATTTTCGGTCGCTACCTGAAGCATTCGATTTTTCGAACGTTTTTTTTCATATAGTTCGACGTTTGATATGAGTTGAAAATGACTTTAGAAACCCAAGAAATAGAATTTAGCCTTTAACATAGCTGTGTTAGTTTCACAAACACGTCTTGCAGTCAAATTTCTGAACCAATGTTAAAAAATATTATAGAGGAGTTTCCCCTGGTTCCTCAAAAAGACAAACATCTTTAATTTCATTTCTCTTTTCGAGGATACCCTGTGTATTTGTGGGTGAATACAAAAGTCAGAAATGACAGTTTAACTCTGAAGATGACAAAGGACATGACAAGTTGACTATGGGAAGCACTGGTCAATGGACCCCGAAAAACTGGAGCAAATTCTGTCCAACCAACCCAAACTGTTTTATCATTTGCAATTATTGGAAAATGTACCTGTAGATTTGGCGAGGAAAAATATCAAAATAATTATTATCGGGGTGGAGAAGCCGGCTAAGTATTGTAGCAATTTTAGTCCAGTAAAAATTTTTGTACACTTTTTTTCATGAAAACATTTTTACTACCTCTTTGTGTTCACTTTTGTTCACAATTTTGTTTAGTGCACAAATCAAGAGTCACGTCTTTTAACTGTTTGGCTTGAAAGAGAACTTTCTATGATCGTAAATCAATCCATACTGAGAGTTACTGCATATGCAGATGCAGGCTTTATACTTCTGGCTCAAAAAATGAGTTTAAATTAATCAGGAAAACACGTCCTTTCTTCAGCATTAAGGACGCTTAGGCGAATGATTCAAACAAAGTTCTTGAGGAAAGTTTGTTTGATTTGTGTTTGAAAAGACGTAAAAAAGCCATATTACTGTCAAAAGAAACAACAGCTGTTGGCCTACAACTGTTATTACTCGTTCTACAGTTTCATAGCGCGAAAATGATCTCCACTCTTCACTGAAAGATACAATTTAACGTGGAGGTTACAGAAATCTCAAGACAATGCCTCAGAGATAAGTCATGGGTATGGAGTAAGGGCATTGGATAGCTCTTCGGGAGTATAAATGTGGTAGATAAATTGTGAATATTTTGAAAATTTTTGTTTATTCGACGTGTCTCTGCATTCTGCGTTTAATAAGTAGGATACCCATCAGAATTTTACCTCCGATTACCGTTCAGATAAAGTAGCTTTTTGGCAACGTGCATTTCTCAGTAAACCTGAAAGGCAAGCTTTGATTTTCATCCTGAAATGGCATTTGATAATTTGGGACACTGGAATTCGAAATTGGTGTCAGTGTTTATTGATTTTGCATCAACATATTCTTGATATTGTACATTGACTAAAAACATATGCTACTTTTTACCCTTCTCTGTTGGGGATGACTTGATGAAAATGTTTGGCAGTACCAAAACTGGGAACCCTCTAAGTGCCTTCATTTTCATTCTGGTCATTGATGTCGTGTGTTGGCCAGTGTATCATTAATCCATTGCCACCAAAGGTATTTCCAGACGTCATTAACACAATCCATCGTAACGCTAAGCTTATCCAAATGCTGTTCGATATCAGCGAACAATTACAACCCTAACACCAACCACAGGTATAAGTGGTTAGCCTAGCCTTTGTCTTTCCACTGACTGAACCTGCAAGGCAGCAGATACCTTCACATGCACATGGTTTAGTCCACCAGCTGAAGTGGTTTACCACAGTATGGTACTTGGAGCCACACATGGAGAATTCTGAGGATGTGTGAGGACCAGCCATGTTCACCATTAATACTAGGATACAGCTGGCAAGTCATGTAAGGTGCTACCTCTTCATACACCCCAATACCCCAATGGAAATGAAAAAACAAGGAAAAAATAAGATAAAGCTTTTGTATCTAAAATAATGCTGTTCCCTTCTGTGAGTACCAAAAAAGGATCAGCTGATCTCAAAAACAACAAAAAGAATGGTTGCAAATATCTTATTATTATTTAACGACAGCAGAACTAACTATGAACAAATACAAATGTCACTAGTTTTTCTTTTTCTCTTTATCCTTTTGATGTGTTACTGTCCCAGTATTGTCAGCAGCAGGCTCTTCCACTTTCTGCCATGATAATGGATCACGCCTGAAAAATGGCCAAGGTGGTAATACCAGCTAAAAGTAAAGAAATTAATTTTCTTAGTTTTGCTGAGCATCAAAAGTAAAGAAGTAAAGAAAGAAAACACAAAAAATGTCCAATTCTTTTTAGTGTGACTTTTCTAGGTTCTCCATCCATGCAAAACATTGTTTTGAATGCACCTTAATCTCTCGCTCATGGCTGCATGCAACACTTTATTTTGGGAGCTCAATTTTTGTTTTACAATAAAATTCTGAATGGGTAACATGAACCTTTTCAAAGGTTTTTACCACATATAGCAAAGTGCATGGTGGTGGTGGATGTATAAAACCACTATTTGTGCACCTTTTTCTTCATTGAAATTAAGAAGTGATAAAATCAAGACTGCTTGTAGAAAACAACTTTTTATGTTTAAACAAACTGAAATTTTGCACAATATACTCAACAAACCACAAAATTAATTTACGAAAAAATTTAAAGTACCAAAAATTTGCTTTAGCCTAAAAAGAGCTTTACCCTACCTGAATTAAAATTGAAAAAAGCACACAAAATACACAGATATTTATTATTTAACAAATAATGGGGAATCGTCTTTTTGTACAACCTATCAGTGCTTATAGAAAGTAAAAATCTGATCTAAAGATTTATTTACTTTCACTAATATAAATAACATGATAACATTTGGCTCTTTCATTGTGTACATCAAATCCAGTGCTATAGTACAAGTCTAAAAATGCTGATAGCTTTTTGTTCAGCACCCCAAATTTACTATGTATGCCCAAACATCCTAAACAAAGAGAACAAGTAAAATCTTTTACTAATGACCTGATTATTGAGTAAGTAGCATGCATGCTAACTAAAAGAAATCTAGTTCATTAGGAAAAACAATTGCTGCAAAGAAAAAGGACTTTGTTGAGCCAAAGGAATACACAGCACCTGAGAGCCTATGTACTACTATTGTTACTTTGATTTACTATAAATACAGCACTCTTACTGGCTTTTTTGGGGGGGAGGGGGGTTAATGGTTTAAGATTGAATAATATTGGCTTAATAATAAAGAAATGCCATCTTGAGATTAGCAAAATGAAAATGTTATAGTAGCAACTAAAGACCCCAAAATTCTAAAGACCTGGTGCCAAGGTAGAAGTTCTGAAGAAAGTGTGGCATGTTAAATAATTAGACTCACTCATAAGTAAGGCATTGTGCAGTTCCAATTACATTAAACTAAGTCTAAATGTGGCAAGGTCTGCATTCACTTTCTTGGATAAAATACTTTGAACAAGCAATTGAAAATGAAGGTTGTCAATAATCTGGTGTGGTTGGTAGCACCATATTGATGTAAAAACTTGCCTCTAAAAACTGTGCATGGCAATAGACAATTGTTCTAAAACTAAGGCATTTATTGATGGGAAAACTGCTTGGCAACTGTTTTTCATTGTACAAAAGTGGAAACCCCAGTACTTTGGTCATTTGGTTTGAGCACAGAATATAAGTATGCATATTCTCAAGGTAGGAGTCAATGAAGCAAGTGGCAGTGCAGGACTAAAAGATGTTGGATGCATGATATCAAGGTCTTGATCATGATTCTGTGCACTGTGCACAGCAACAGTAAGGACCAAGTGTAATAACACGCAATGGTACATGTAGCATCTACAATCCCTTGGCCCTCAAACATGTGCAAGGAAATGTGAAAGGCATGGCAACTATAACTATACTTACTACTGTTATTACTACTGCCACTAATGCTACCAAAACTACTACTGTTACTACTACTACTACTACTACTACTACTACTACTATTACCACTAAAAACAAGACTGGTATGTTGGTTCTTAAAAACAGTATTAACAATGCAACAAAAGTAAGCAAAAGTTTTATCTAGGTACTACCTGACATCTTCAGGATTTGGATTTTCAAGAATAAAACTCTTTACAAAAATTAATATGGTTTATCTCTATCCAATCTTTTAAAACAACCCAGATTTTAAATGGCATGTTCCTGGTAAGCTTTTACCCCTGGCAACCCCATAAAGCTAATTAAAAGGTAAATGTTAACAAGGAAGCAGTATTTTCAAAATGTGGATAGTGTTTTTTTAAAAAGAGTTTGTGTCTTAGATTGTGGGTTATGGGTTAGATGCCTTAATAAAGGAAGTGCTTTGGGTCTTAACAAATACAATGGGAATTCTCTGGAAGTTCATCCTACTAAATGTTCTTCACAAACAGAGTTCCTTTTTAGGGCAATGCATCTGCCAAGGTACTGAGAAGAGGATGTTTAAGAGGTGAAAAGGGGAAAATTCTTACCAAGCAAGAAATGGCAAACCCAACTCCTACAAAAAGCACAGTGTGTGAGAACTGTTCTACTGCATAACCATACAGAAATCCAACAACCTAAACAAAAATAAAAATGCCAAAAAGCATTAATATTTAAAAGTAGGATAAACTATATAACTACCTTTTTGTAATAATTAATCAACTTACTGATAAAAATTATTGTAAATCTAAAAACTTTAGTTTTCTCTAAATAAGCCAGTTTGCTGTTGTATATGCATGCTATCTCAAATAATGTTGTTTGTGGTGTTCCACAGAAGTAACAGCAATGTTGAACAATCTATGGTACAGTAAATGGACCTTAAAGCTACTGCTACCTGCTACTCAAGTAATATCCGATTGCTAACAAATGATTATAACACTTAATTTTTCTTTCCCACATAGTCTGCCTTCCTCCTTTTGTTTTCTGACACCATCATTAAAATATACATCATGAAAATTGCAACAGTTATTCTTCTTCAATCTGTACTGTCATTCATAACCAATTTCAATACATCAAAAATAAAAACCTTCAAAGCATAATCCTGATGTGTGTTAAGTGTCTTTAAAGTAGATTTTTGGTCACTCACTGACTTTGATCCATGAGCCAATTCACAGAACAAAAGTACTTGGGGAGGGGGGGGGGCAAGGGCTTTTGTTATCATCTGTGTAGAAAATGTCTTAGCTAGTATTACAAGTATCTTATCCTATACACTAACTTGCCTCAATGCCTCTTTGCTGCTAACAACATAATCCCATTTCATGTTTAAAATAATGTACAGATGACATTACTTCACTATACAGAACTGTTACTCTTAATATAACTTCCATCTTTTATTACCATGCAGAGAGAGAAAATATACAAAATTTTTTAAAATAAGAGTAGTACAACACAATTACCTACCCCAAATAATGTAATTAACACCTGATAAAGTTTCTCTGCCTTTTTTTGCCCCTCAAAATCCTAAAAGAAAAATGACAACAACAAACTATACAAGTCAAAATTTCAAAAATTATTTGTGGTACAAAACTTGAATATAACAATTAAAATCCTATTCTTTTGGTCAAAACTTTGACTAGAATAGGCCAAAAGAATGAGAAAGCACAAGTTAATTAAGCTTTTATCAACACAGAAAACAAAGAGATGATTAACAAATCCTGTTATTTTGGCTCAACACAATGAACAAGTTTCTCCCTGTTAGAGGAGAGGAAAGGTTTACCGACCTCTTTTGTTTTTTTAACTTCTACCAAAAGACAGGCTAAATCCTCTCTTTGTTTTCCCTACCAATAAATAGTCATTTGACATGTGCTTTTATTTTTACGCCATTTGAGTGCCAATGTAAAAGCTTTTGACTAAAATGAACACGATTTCCCAATCCCAATATTCAATTCTGCAATAATTCTGAGCCAAATATTCCTGGTAGTATGCAGGTGTAATGTTTGGAGCAGACTAATAAACAAACTTTCATATAAATTCAGGTTGCACATGGTAATCTATTTCATTAAAAAAAGAAACTGGGTACCAAAAGAAAACAGCCAAGTTTTATTCCATTGTACGAATATGTACTTGCGTTAGAATTTGGATTGTTGAAAGTTAACTTATATTTATAATGACATGGTTCGGAAAAGTAAATAAGAGAAAGTTGGTAATCTGAAACCTTCCTTTCACAACTGAAAAAGAGCAGATATTGTAAATAATCTGTTTCAAGGGGTTGCAGTACTTCCCCGATATTGAATCTAATCCTCAAGCGCATTAACACTAACATCGATTCCAGCCCAATTTTTGGAGAGATAAACTTTCTACTTTCTCAAAAGCATTCAAACTTTAGAGAGGGTGGGGGTAGTGAGGGAAAAATATTTTTAGTGACTGAACATTTGCCTGGTTGAGCAACTTTGGCTGCAGACAAGGTATTTCTTACCAGGTATCAAACAAATTATGATTTAATTTTTTATGATGAAGAGCTAAACAAGAAATAAAGCCACTACATGTATGGGACTGTCAGTATAAACGAACAAAAAAGGTTACGACAAGAGATAAAAGTTGACCTGAGTCTTAAAAACATTTAAATCTTAGACGGTGGAAAGCAGTCAGATGCCTGAGTTTCCATATACTTACCATATGCGATGGAATGCTTTTAAAGTAATTCGTTGTACTTTTGACAATGGCTATCTCAAAAAAAGCATTTTTCATTGATTCTTCAAGATTATTTAGGAAATCCATTATAGCTTAATTTTTGTCGTGAATCCTTAAAACGTAACCTATTTCACACTAAAAAGCCACCATTTCCTTTCATCAATCACAATCAACGTTGCAAAACAACAACCTGGCACATAATTTCGAGTTTAAGACGAGGCTTAAACAAAAGAGGTTGTTTACAACATTGAGTGCAGGTCAAATTGTATTGGGGAATACAATTCAAACAAGATAATTTGCCGCAAGTGTGTAATCTTTACTTTGATTTAAAATTTATCTTTTTTTTTATACCTTTGAGGCCCAGATACACGATGAAAGAAATATAGGTATGTTTCATAAATTTTTCATTCACTCCTACTAAATAAAATACAAGTTTAGCAACAATTATTTCGGAGGTATCCTGCATTTAATTATCCTATTTCCCGATTATTAGTTTATTTATTAGTCGAGGTCTTACTTTCTAGCATTATTTGAAGTGCCAATCAGAGTTTTACTTATTCCATTATGTTAGCCTTTTTAAATGTTTCCCGGTATTTCTAGTATACATATTTTTCTACTGTACAGATAAAAAACTTTCAATGCAATTAATTAGAAGGCTGCCGTGATCTTTTAATCCAATATGACCAAGCTTTCTCAAAGAAATTTTTAAAAGTAAGTGATTGGTATGTGGGGCTAAAAGTCAAAAGCCTGTTGCTAATGCTGCCTAGTACTTTTTATAAGACTGAAAATTTCTACAGTGTTTTTATGGTATACTTAGATACTAAGCTTAAAGTGCTAGACTGTAAATGTAAATTCTAGCCTTACATATAGCAGTGAGTGATGAACAATTTCAGCCCAAATGGAAAAAAGTTTGGAAGCAGCGGAAATGTGGTTTCTAAGACGAATGTTGAGAATATCTTGGACGGACCATGTCACCAACGAGGAAGTTCTAGGAAAAGTTGGAAGAGAAAAGAGTTTGTTGAAATACATAAGGCAAAGACCAATGCAGCTCCTGGGACACATCATGAGGAAAGAAGGACTGGAGAACTTAAGAATTACAGGGAAAATAGAAGGTTAAAGGAGTCACGGCAGACAGAGAATTAGATAGATGTGAGAGCTTTATCATGTCATGAGCTGTAACCTTTTTCTGAGCTACGTTTCGAGAGATACTTCTCCCATGGCCTACACAAAGATGAATCCACATCATTGTAACAACAGCACTGCTTTTGCCACCTTCATTACACACCAAAGAATCCAAAAAGATGAAACCATGGTCTTCTTTGATGTCACATCATTATATACAAGCATCCCCATTGACGACACCTTACAAATGTAGAGGACCTTCTTGAACATGATGATTCATTGCCATTAAGAACCACACTGAAACCTTCAGATACCCTGGACCTACTATGAGTACTTCTCACCAACACATGCTTCCTCTTCAACAATGACACCTACACACAAACCAATGGTGTACCCATGAGAGCCCCAACATCCACATTTATTGCTGAAATATTCATACAAGCATTTGAAGCCACAGCATTATCAACAGTAGATCAAGGGCCAACTGTCTGGGAAAGGTATGTCGATGATGTCTTTACAATCATCAAAAAGGATCACCTACAAGGTTTCTTTGAACACATCAACAGCCTACACTCAAATATCACATTCACCATGGAGAAAAAAGAGGAAAGAGAAATGCCCTTCCTGGATGTCCTAGTAAAGAGGCAGGCAGCATTTCCGTTACCATCTACAGGAAACCAACCCACACTGACCAGTACCTCAATAATGCATCACACCATCCCATCTCAGCTCAAAATAGTGTCATCACCACTCTGTTTGGAAGAGCAAGAAGCATTAATTCTAACCCACATGACCTCAGAAAAGAAGAAGGACACCTTCAAAAGGGTTCTGTTATCCAATAGATACCTTGCTAATGATGACCAGAGAGCCTTACACAGAACCACTGGACCTAATCATGAAGATAAAGAACCCCTGAAATATATACGTCTGCCCCATTGGGCACCTAAGATGAGCCCTCCGACAACACAACATTCAGTGCTCCTNTCTGGGAAAGGTACGTCGATGATGTCTTTACAATCATCAAAAAGGATCACCTACAAGGTTTCTTTGAACACATCAACAGCCTACACTCAAATATCACATTCACCATGGAGAAAAAAGAGGAAAGAGAAATGCCCTTCCTGGATGTCCTAGTAAAGAGGCAGGCAGCATTTCCGTTACCATCTACAGGAAACCAACCCACACTGACCAGTACCTCAATAATGCATCACACCATCCCATCTCAGCTCAAAATAGTGTCATCACCACTCTGTTTGGAAGAGCAAGAAGCATTAATTCTAACCCACATGACCTCAGAAAAGAAGAAGGACACCTTCAAAAGGGTTCTGTTATCCAATAGATACCTTGCTAATGATGACCAGAGAGCCTTACACAGAACCACTGGACCTAATCATGAAGATAAAGAACCCCTGAAATATATACGTCTGCCCCATTGAGCACCTAAGATGAGCCCTCCGACAACACAACATTCAGTGCTCCTTCTTCACTACATCCACCTGAAAAAACTTTTCAAAAAAAACAATGTCAAAGTGAGCTACAGTTTCACCCAAAACATAGGAACCCTTATCAAGATCCACAACAAAAAGATTTCTTCCAACCCAAGCAAAGAAACCCAACCATGTCATTGCAAAAAGAAAGATGAATGCCCCCTAAATGACAACTGCCATGAAGAGTCAATCATTTATAAATGTGGAGTAGCCACCCCCAACTTTCCGAAGAATTAACAGAAAAAAAATTTAAAACCAGATGGAATGGTCATAAGCAGTCACTGTCAGACAGGAAGTACAAAAACAGTACATCACTATTTTCCTACATATGGGACATGAAAGATAATCACCAAACCACCCAAAAACTGAAATGGTCAATAATAAAACATGCCAAGACCTACACAACCAATGCACACACATGTTCACTTTGTTTTCAAGAAAAATTTTAAACTACCAGAACAAAAACAAACTTTTAAACAAAAGAAGTAAACTGATTACCAAATGTTGCCACATGAACAAATTCCTTCTTGCTAACTACAAATCAAAAGACTAATATATGTAAACAGTGTAAACCACCTATTATGTCCTGTTGTTCTATTTTTACCTATTGTTGTAGTTCTGAATAGCCTGTAAATAAATATATATATATATATATATATNAATAAAACATGCCAAGACCTACACAACCAATGCACACACATGTTCACTTTGTTTTCAAGAAAAATTTTAAACTACCAGAACAAAAACAAACTTTTAAACAAAAGAAGTAAACTGATTACCAAATGTTGCCACATGAACAAATTCCTTCTTGCTAACTACAAATCAAAAGACTAATATATGTAAACAGTGTAAACCACCTATTATGTCCTGTTGTTCTATTTTTACCTATTGTTGTAGTTCTGAATAGCCTGTAAATAAATATATATATATATATATATATATGGTGTTTGTAACATTTTTTAACCAGTATAACTGATGAGAGTAAGACACAAGACGTTCTATACACAAGTTTTGAGCTTTCTCTTTTACCTTATATATATATAGTAATAGTAGTAAAGTATACCAATGTTCACTAAGAGTGGTCAATGTTTCCAGAGCGTTTATAAATCTGTAAATTCAATAAACTTGTGAAAAAGACCACTCAAATGTGGGACCAACTTGGGAGACACAGGATATTCTTTCAATTTTTGAATAACAATGCAGACACCCTATTTTATTATTATTTTGGATAAAAGCTGTAGAGAAAGTGCTAGAGAATGTTAAAGGCTATGCATCTACACCAGGCCAAATAAACACAAGAGTCTATGATCAAGAGATTTCAAAGTTGTATCTATCGTTTTTTTGTGTACCACTGTTGATGGCACTGTTAGCCTTTGTCTTTTAGTTGAGTATTTTTAGTTAACAAATAATTCACTTCCATGCTAGCAATAAGTTCACAAAATAATCAAAACCATGAAATAAACAGGACTGTTGTCAGTGTACTTTCATTACAAATTGCACAATCTTTACCCTTTCACTTGCTTGTATTGATCATTTTGAGATGACAGCCCTTATGATTCAAGCATTAGCTAATGCAACTATTACCTGGCCTAGAAATATCTTATTTGGAATTAAATGTTGTATCATACAAAACAACTTAGGAAAGTAAATATTATATTGATTTAATAGTATTACCATTTTGTTTCGTTTACTAATAATTTCAGGCAGATCAAACTAAAAGAGGAATTTTTTAATGATTTTGCATGCAGAAACAACAACAAAGGAATTGAACTTCTGAACACTTACATATTTTTTAAAATTAGCATTTACCTCCTACAAAATGACCTCCATGTCCACAGACCATTATAAATGATCATGGGTACACTTTTCTTTCTTCTTTTTTAACATGGACTAATTCTATTTTTTTATTGAGTTTTGTTAAAGGGGCACAGCAATTTTTTTAGTATGTCTTGGTTTTTTTCTTAAAAGTGTTCTTTCTTTTTGTTGTTGATGTTGTTACAACAGCAAATTTAGAATGGTGGGACATTTGAGGTGAAACAAGAATGAATTTCTCTGAAGGCTTTAAGCAGACTGGACTGGAATGCAAATTGTCTCCAAACAACAATTTTGTGGTATGTGGTCTTTATGTTGTATTTTAGGCTGAACAATGGAATTTTGCTTGGTGACCTTTTTAACCCATTTTGCTTTTTTATAATGGATAATAAATTAGCCCACAACACTAATAACTTTAAGGAGAAGAATTTCAAGGATGAAACTAAAGCAGGAAGCCAAGATAACAACTGAATTTTGCTGGCTACCTTTTGTTGGATAAGTGAAATAATTTTGGAATAATTAGACAAAGATCTATTATGTGTAAGCAGCCTCATTCTAAGGCAAAAGTAAAATACACAATTATCATAGTAATTTTGACACCAAGAATTAGATTGTAACTATAAAGAAGCTCTGAGTCATTTTTGTTGTAAATTTCTCCTCATCAAATAACATGGTGCCAAAAGTGGAATTCTGATACACCGTTGAAGCCCATAAACACTTTTTCCTGCTTATAAACAATATATTCACACCATGTTTGCTTAAAAGTCAGCTATGAATGTTATGTACAAAAATATGATATGACCAAAAATTAAAATTAGAACATACCAAAGACCAGCATTCTTATGCCCTTATCATGTTCATTCATACATAGGCCTATTCATTTTTTATTCACCAATATTTTACAGCATAGAAAATTAATAGAGTTAACACAAAAGCAGTAGTTTTCCTTAATAAGAGAAATTGTACAAAATAAGATTTCATTAAACATTCAAAGGAATAAAAATGGCTTTTGAGACTTTTCTCCTTGTAGTTGTATATCCATTTAATTGTAGTTAAATATCCATTTCATGACCAGAGGTATATTCAAAAACTAAATGTAATGAAAGATTAACTACATTTCAACCCTTAACTTAGGATTTAATCAACAATAAACTGCCTAATTAACAAACATGGTGGCTACAAATACAAACAAGTTCTGTTGATAATAATAATAACTGGCTAATAGGCCTCAGGGAGCCCAGAATCATATAAAATGCCCATTGAGGTAAATATCATTTATTACGACATTCACCCTGTCCTTTAAAGATTAAGCCTAGCTACTGGACACCTGATTTTCTCAGAGCGTCATACAGAGTTTTCTTTAGTCTGTTCAGTGCTGATGGTCTGTTTAGTGCTGATAGGTAGACTTGCTTGGTTGGTTGCTGTTGGTACTTCTTGTTGCACAGGAGAACTTTTGACTGTGGTTTCAGGTACATAATCTTGAGGCTGGATTTAAATTTGGGTTGTACTAGAGGGTTTGGGTGCAAGATGCTTTGTCAACACAGTTATTTCCCTACCGTCAGGATAGTGTACAAATGCATTGTGGGGGTTTGCTTGGAGAAGTTCAACTCTTCAACTGATGGCTCAGTTTTACTTGTGCAAACATGATGCTTGAGGAGTACTGCACCTGGTTCTGCCATCCAAGTAGGAATTGATGCACCAGAAGAGGATCTTCTTGGGAACTTGAAGAAGCACTCATGAGGTGTTTCATTTGTGGCTATACAGAGTGAGCGAATGGAATGGAGGGCATCTGGTAGGACAACCTGGCAGTACTTGATGTGTATATTCTTAGACTTCAAGGATGTTTCAACAGCCTTCCATATGATACCATTTCATCTTTCAACCTGGCTATTTCCTGCGGGGTTTTAGCTTGTTGTTCAACTCATTGCAATACCTCTATCTCTTAAGAGAGTTTATAGCTCATGGCTCATGAATGATGCACCTCAGTCTGGATCAATACATGCTGGCATGCCAAACAGGGAGAATAGTGTAGTTAAGCACTTGATTACTGTTGATGTTGATATATCTGAGGACGGAAACACAAATGGGAATCTGGAGTATTCATCTGCTATGTTCAGGAAGTACTTGTTTTCATTGTTGCTAGGCAATGGACCCTTGAAATCTTGATTGATCCTTTCAAAGGGTTGAGTTGCTTTAATGACTGGGACTTCCTCTGGCTTGTGATAATGAGGCTTAGATTCAGTACATATTTGACACTGGTTTGTGACACGCTTTACTTCATCTAGCGAATAATGTAAGTTTTTACTGTGAATAAAGTGGTGGAGTCTGGTAACACCAGGATGACACAGTGTTTTGTGAAGATTATACAGAGGATCTTGAGATGCAGAAGCACAGGTTGCCCTGGACAATGCATCAGGGAGGACATTCTCCTTACCTGGATGATATATGATATCAAAGCTGTAACATGCTAGTTCATGTCTCCAACAAAACATTTTGTCATTCTTTATTTTGCCACTGCTGTGTTGATCAATCATGAATGATACAGACTTTTGGTCAGTTCTCAGAGTGAAGTGTCATCCTGTTAGGAAATGTCTCCAATGTCTGATGGCTTCAATGATAGCTTGTGCTTCTTTTTCTATGGCAGTATGCTTAAGCTCACTTCCCTGTAGTGAACAGGAGAAGAAAGTGACTGGCCTGTCACCTTGGCTGAGAGTGGCTGCATGTGCTACATCAGAGGTATCAGTTTCAACTTCAAATGGTACAGCTTCATCATTAGCAGCCACAAAAGCTTCTTCTACCACTTTCTTCAGGTTGCCAAACATAGTAACAGGTTCAGATGACAGGGGAAAGGATTTAGAGCTTGTGAGTGGCTTGATGCAGTCAGAGAATTCAGGAATCCACTGACAGTATTGGGAGAACAAGCCAAGGCATCTGTTGAGTGATTTGGAATCATGAGGTAAATCATAAGGGTCAACAGTTCCTATACTGAGAGTTTTAGTGTGGGAGTTGGAGTTCATCAGGGATCTGTAATAAGTCCTCTGCTTTTTATTTGTGTTTTGGAAGCACTGTCAAGAGAGTTTCAAAAGGGTTGCCCAGAGGAATTGTTCTCTCCAGTGAGACATTGGATGGTCTACTCAGTAAGTTAGAGACTTGGAAAAAGGGTTTGGTAGGTAAAGGTTTGAGAGTGAACATGGGAAAGACAAAAGTGGTGGTCAGTGGTCACAATTTAGGAAAGCCATTGGAGAAAGGAAAGTTTCCCTGTTCACTCTGTGGGAAGGGAGTTGGGAGCAACTCAATCTATTGTGGTACTTGCAAGCACTGTATACATAAACGGTGCAGTGGAATAAAGGGCAAACTGACTGAAAGTAACTGTTTTAGCTGCAAGAGGTGCATAGAAGGAGAGGCAACCTGTGACTTAGACCTATGGAAAGTGCATTTGGAGGGTGAGGAAATTGAAGTTGTCCAGAAGTTTTGCTACCTTGGTGACACCCTTGGAGCTGAGGGAGGAGCTGGTGCAAGTGTAACAGCAAATGTTAACAGTGGATGGAGTAAGTTCAGGGAGCTGATGCCACTGTTAACCAGCAGAGCTCTGCCATTACCTACCAAAGGTAGAGTCTACCAGGCATGTGTATGTAGCACAATGATGTATGGGAGTGAAACTTGGCCAGTGAAAGCTGAAGATGTCATCTGCATGGAGTGGAATGACAGGAGAATGGTAAGTCTGAAGGACAGGCTTAGTTCTAGTAAACTCAAAAGGAGATTGAATCTGGACAGTGTTGGCAGCTTTATGCAGAATAGGAGGCTTCATTGTTTTGGTCATGTGGAGAGAATGAACAAGAATGCTCAGGCAAGTAGATGCAGAACAATCAAGGTGACAGGAACCACTGGCAGAGGAAGACCAAAGAAAACATGGGAGGAAGTGATAAGGATGGATCTCAAACAAAAAGGTATCAGCAGAGACCTGGTGAAGGATAGGATAACTTGGAAGTCAATTTCAAGAAAGCATCCAACACATGCTAACATTAAAATGGACATTAAGCCAAATATGATGATGATGATAATGATGGTGATGATGAGGCACAGGTAGGTTGCAAAGAGGACCCAGCCTTTTAGGGTCTTGATGAATAACTCCTTCTTCAATTACATATCCAAGAATTGCAAGTTTCCTAGTTGAGAAGACACTCTTCGAGTTGTTGTAACAGATTTTGCTGCAGTGAGAAACTGTTCAAGTTTTGCATCATGTTCTTACTGGTCCTTCCCACAGATAGTGATGTTGTATAGGTAAGGGAATACTGCATTGAGATTTGTCTGTTCAACAAACTTTATCATCTCACGTTGAAAACAAGCTACTCCATTTCCGTGATCCCTTCTTTGGCTACCCTTCCAACTTCTCCATCGATGAATTTTAAGTCCTCCTGGCTGTAGCTGGAAGAAGTTGTTCCAACTACAGTGGCCAAAGTATTTTCCTAGGCATCTGGGGATTTTGGAGACTCAGCAGGAATAGCAGCATTGACTAGCATACTATGACTCAGAACTCTTAATGGCTGACTCGGAGATATTGCATGGTTAAACATAGTCAAGAGTTTTGTTTTCCAAAAGTCTTTGGCATATAAGATTTGACTGTAACCCAGCGATAAAGGCATCTCATGCTTTCTTCACAGTATTGTATGGCTGTTACACTTTTCAAGTTGCAATCTTTGCTTTGTACTTTTAAGACTTGTAAGTACTCATCCTGTGTTTCCATTGGGGTTTGTTTTCTAGTAGCAGGAAGATGGTGAGCAAAAATTTCGTTTTTCTGTTTCATGAAGAGATTTTGTAGTGTTTCAATCGATGCTTCATGGTCTTGATAATCCTCTATAAACTGGAAGATGCTTGGCGAGATGTAGTTGGACAAAATTGCTAGTTTATTTAGGCCTTCCTTCAGTAGCATGGCCAAGAAGTTTTCAAACATATGTTTCCAGTAAAGCTATTCTTTCACTGCTGTTCTACTGTTTGGATCATTTTCTAGTCACTCTGGATGTAAGACTTTATCTATCACTCTCGCTTTTATTGTTGATTAAATTGTAGTTATATATCCAATATATATATATATATATATCCACTGTGGGAAGGACCAATGTTGTAGTTATATATCCATTTAGTTGTAGTAAAATATCCATTTCATGAGACCAGAGGTATATTCAAAAATTAAATGTAGTGAAAGATTAACTATGTATCAACCCTTAACTTAGGCTTTAATCAACAATAAACTGCCTAGCTAACAAACATGGTACCTACAAATACAAATGATTGCTGATAATAACAATAACTGGCTCATAGGCCACAGGGAGCCTAGAATCCTATAAAATTCCCATTGAGGTAAATATCATTTATTATGACACTCCTAAATATACTATGGGTTCTAAGTGTAACATTATAATCAATGGTTTCACTAAGCACCTATTACAAGATTGGCTGGTCAAGGTTTTTCTTTGTTTCAATCAAGATTTGCATGCTTTTATTAAATATATTAAATTTTTAATTTTTGTGCTCTTAGTACTACTAGGTAGAACCAAGTGTTCCTTGAAGAGGAGCTTAGAAATTAAAATGTACAGTCTTGGTGTTTACTTATGTTTCCTACTGCCAACAATTCTCATTTTGTGTTTATTCCAGGCAAATGCTGTTCAGTATAAATTGATAATTCGGGATGCCAGAACATTGCAGATCAAAGCACTGTATTCATGTCTGGATAGTATAAACTATATTGAGGTAAACTTTGTAACTTAGGTTTCCTTTGTGGTGTGTGCATTTTTCAGGATTACCAAGAGTCAGTGTAATAATCCACCCTAGGTGTTTGTTTAGCTTTCAACAATAAAAAGACAATAAAAAAACTGTGAAAACTCTGCAAACATCATAAAAAACATAGGTGGGAAATCTGGCCACAAAAACCACAGGGAACAACACTAATGAAACAACAACAACAACAGTCAGTAAATTTTTTGTAGTAGTATTTTACCCAAAAATTATTGGTTTAATTTTTTTCCTCAGGTTAATGGAAAAAGTATATACTTAGGAAATAAAACACAGGTTAACAGGCCCATTTTTTACTCCACATTTTATCTGATCATAAATAGTTCACTTGTTCTGTTAAAAACATCAGTTGGGATATTTCTAGGGTCTCCTCTGCCTGAAAGAGGCAGAGGGATCAGGAAAACGTTGTTAACAAGATGTCACTTCAATAGCCCATTATGATTTCAAGAGGACTTTTTTATGATGATTACAGAAAACCTAATTTTGTGGTCTTGGTAGACCATGATCCACTTATAATGTTGCAGTCAATGACTTACCTGAGCAAGTCATTCACTGCATGTCTGTTAGTTCTACCTGCCCATACAATAAGAACTCTTTTATCATGATCGGTGTTACTAAAACCCTATCTGGCATTGGCCTTCCTTTTCATCTGACATTCCTCACCAAGGGATTTGAAAAGTTTAATTTTTTTTAGGTGATATTAGCATATTTCTTATGGATTTTAGCAACAATCAAGCCCACCAATAGAGCAACACTTGATTATGTCAAAAATTCCCTGAATACTGACATAGTACAGTAGTGAATCAATATTTCCTCTCCTTTTCTTAATTAACTTCTCAACAAAGCAATTGACCAATGATTTGTTGGGCATGCAATGCTCACCTGGAAGATGGAACTAACTCTGCATCCTTGTTGGTGATGTTAGGTATCAAAGACAGCATTGACCATAAGATACAACAGGCTACATTGGTTTGGGCATGTTTCACATAATGAAGGTAGCATCAAGCAAACCTATGATATGGATGTTGTTGGCAAATGCAGTAATGGAAGACCAAGGAAAACTTGGAATGATCTGGTTTGTCAAGGCAGGAAAGCATGGAAAATGACCAATATGGATCCATTGAACAAAATGTTATGGAGAAAGAATCTTATAGCATGTTTTCACCATGTGCATCCCCCCCCCCAGGTGGGGAACATGACATGCAACATGAATGATGATCATGATGATGAGCATCACCACATTGCAGGATTTCATACTCTGTAAACAAATAATATGCATTCATGGCTTTTAAATTTTTTGATACAGCAGTAGATTTAAACATCTACAATGTCATATTAATCATCCTTTTTTGCATCTTTTTGGAATCAAATCCTTTTTGCAATTACCATACCACTTGTATAATTCTGATTTTAAAGCTCTCTTCCTTGTGGCAGATATACTTGCCATCCATTATCATTTACAGTAAACAAAACATTAAAATATTGGTCTTCTTTTTATCAGATTTCAAATTAATCAATCACAAGCTGTCACCAAGGAACATTGCACAATTTTGACATTCTACTTAATATTGTCATTGCATCCATTAATAAAGTTTACTATATGATAAAAAGAGCTTCCAGCTGTTAACATTAAATGGAATGAGGAAACATCATTACACATATTTCTGAAACTGTCAGCAGTAAAGTCTGTAATTTTGCACCAGAAATTCCAGTGATTTCATAAAATTCTTGAATGTTTTAGTGATTCTATGGAATCTCTGATTTTAGACATTTCCTGGAACATATATGTGAGTATGTCTGTGTCTGTGTGAGACTTTAAACAATTTTTTTACTGTTTAATGCAAGTTTATCAGCTACAGCAATTTGTAGTCTGCTGTGAAACAATTAATTTGACAACATTGGGTGCCACTGATAGAGTATCTTTATAGGAATGGCCATTCTGAAAGTCATGGAGACCTTTACAGAATTCAAGGAAAGAAAGTTTTTTTTTAAAGCCTGACAGTATTTTGATTTCCAAGATTACTTTACACCATAAATGCAATTTTTGCTATGACATAGTAATGATACACTGTAAATGAATTCAATTGAAATACTGAATCAGAAAAAATATGTAGTTTCAGCATACTAAATATGCTGTGGCACCTCCTTGGTTACATTCCAAACCCCAATATTTAGTTTTGTTTTACTTTTGCTTTCATTTTAGTGGTCAAAGGATTCACTCTTTGTTTTATGCTCTATGCTGAAAAGGGCTCTGATCCAGGTAACTATGTGTTTGATATTACCCAATCAATTCTTATTACAAAAGTTTTATTGAGTATTAATTTCCTGTGAAGTGGAGCCATGGGTTAATGGTTAGTTTAGTTGTACAATAACCAAGAGCTTCCAGGTTTGATTCCCTGAGGAGGCAAAAAGAATTTTGAATTTTACTAAGAAAAAGCCATTTGTTGGCATAAGGAAGGGCATCATGCCAAGAAATTCTGCACTGCCAAAGCAAAGCCCCTGTGAAGAGCACTGTCTGATGTTAAAACCCAAAAAAACTGCTGTGCACCAGAAGCTAATTTTTTGTGATGGTTTATGAAGTGTTTGGCCAACTCAGCCTTCAATGAATAAGTTAGAAGAATTCACATTTGCTTAAGTAAAATGTAAAAATTCACATTGTTATTTATGCATCCATTAGCCTAGTGCATGACTTGTAAAAATTCTTATGTTTCAGTAGCATGATGAAAAAGGGAATATATATTTTCTTTTTTTGTAATGTAATATTTATTGTGGTGGTTTATATAAACTGTAAGTGAATATACACACTAAATTAATGGGTCACCATTTAGCAACTTTTTATTATTTTCCAGCAATTAAAGGTTTATTTTCTTTCATAAATGTTGATAACAGATGCCTTTTACCACCAGCTTGTTGAAATGAGATTATTATTATTATTCAAACAATAGTCACTATTGCTTCAATATAATCATCAGGGATTTTTTGCTGAACAAGATTCTCTTTGGTTTGTTTCATCGAACATTCTTTTACAATTCCAAGATAGCAAGATAATAGCTATCTTTAAACTACAATAATTTTTTTTTGAAATGTTTAAAAATGTAGTATTTTCTCTGCCAGTTTTTTATTCAGAGCACACCAGACAGTGCTGTAAACACAAGATAGGTTTGGTGCTACTTCTCCAAAAATACTGTCAATACATTACCCAATGATAACACAGTATAGCTCAAAATAACAATACTGCAATGACACATTCTTAACCTGAGTTGATGGCTATCAAATTATTACCTAAAGAGCAACAAAATTCCACTTTTTTCAATGCAAAAAAATATTTTGTATTTCATGAGTCTTGGTGTCACCTCTTTGAACAGCATTTTTGTGTATCTTCAATTGCCCAATGTAGAAGGCAGGACACTCCTTACAATGTTGTCTGTAAGTTGTTTCACTCTTCCACTGGAGCTGGATCCTTTGACTTTGAGAGCATCATACTAAGGGTGGATGTTGTGAAAAATAAACACTTGGTATTACCTAGTTGGAAAGTTCATCTTATCTGCTCACTGATGCTTTTGAGATAGGGTAGACATATTTGCTTGACAGTTTCTTTTTCTTCTTCATGATTAGCCCAGCTAGTTTTTTGTGATGCTTTCTGAACACTACTGGTATGGTATCTATTGAATAGAAGAACCTATTGAAGGTGTCTTTCTAATGTTCTAAAGTTGTATGAGTTTGAAATGATGCTTCTTGCCTTTACAAACAGAGTAGTGATGACACACTGACCAGCTAAAATTGGATGATGTGATGCACTATTAAGATATTTGTCAGTGTGAGCTCTTGTACTGTTGATAGTAACAGAATTGGTGCAGTCTGCTGGCCACTTCACTGTGGCACAAAGTAAGGGTAATTGTATTTCTTCTTTTTACCATGGAGAAAGATCAGTGAGCAGTTAAGACAAATAATTGACAACATAATATGATGTAAATAAAGATAATAAGCAAAGTGTGCCTTGGGTCAAAGAGGAAATAAACCACAAGAGAGCTGTTTAAAGAGGCAATATCAAGAGTCCTGAAACAGTGGAGCACTGCTTGACAAAAAGTCACACCTTTGACTGAGAAAATAAAAAGGCACTGTACAAGGAAATAAAGTCTACAACAAGAAAAATAAAAGAAACTATCAATTCTGTACAGCAGAGCAATCATATCAACAGTGTATCTTACACACTTACTGAAATATGACTTCCAGCATTACAGAAAAGAAACACAACAAGCACATAGGTATGGTGCTACTTCTTTAAACAACTTGGTCCCCATCACCAAGCATGTCTACACTATTGATGTATAAAATGGCTATACCTAATTATTTCAGTAGCCTTGTGATGGGAAAAGCATTTCTCAAAATATAGCTCAGAAAAAGCTTATAACTCATGACATATGAATATCCTACATCAAGAGCATTAATTGTTTTGAGCTGGCCCTCCTCTTTATTATCATTTTTGACATAGGTCTTCAGATCAACCATACAAAGCAAATGGCTAATTTTTGTTCCTTTTATATTATGACGAGCTGTGGCTTAATGTTTAGTGCAGTTGCACAGTAACAAAGAGGTTCTGGGTTTGATTCCCCATGCGGGCAAGAAGAATTTGGAACTTTACAAAAGAATAAGCCATTGGTTGGCATCAGGAAGGGCATCCGGCCAAGAAATTCCTCACTGCCAAGACAAAGTCTCTCTAAAGGGCACCGTCTGAGCCTCAATTGCTGGGGGGAAATGACGTTAAAACCCCCCAAAAAATATTTTATAACCATATCCATTGTTGTTGAACAAAGTTTAGAATTCACAAATGACAGGCATAACAGAAGTGATGATAATGAATCTCACTGAAGTATAGCTTTAATGCATATTGATCTTATCTTGATTGTATTATGATGGTGACTAAGGGACCACGTTATCTTCCAGCTGTTTATACTTCTGGCATTCAGGAGTGTGGGACGCTATCAAATGACTTACTGCAATCAATCCAAGTGATGCTGAGATGTTTTTCTTGTACTTACATCTTCATGTATCATTTTGTTTATCAGTGATTGGTCTTTGCATTTATAGCTTTGTGTCTTTCATCCATTCTGTTCTTGAGCTAATTGGTTATAACTTTCAAGGAAGATGTATGTTTCATGGATCATGACAGACATTAGGACTTATTAATAAGCAGGCTTTTGGGCTGCAATGTTAGGGATTCTTGATGTCATTTTTTAATAGCAAATATCTTAAGGCTTGTGTCAACCACTCTGTGCTCTTTTCTGTTTCTTGTATTATGATCATGTGCTGTTGTTAACCTACCATGTAATTTGTCCAGGTTTTTGCAACCAGAACTTTGGCACTTTGCCATCACCTGGTCTTTTTCATTCTGCCATTCCATCATGATGTTTTTCATTTTCTCAGNATTAGGACTTATTAATAAGCAGGCTTTTGGGCTGCAATGTTAGGGATTCTTGATGTCATTTTTTGATAGCAAATATCTTAAGGCTTGTGTCAACCACTCTGTGCTCTTTTCTGTTTCTTGTATTATGATCATGTGCTGTTGTTAACCTACCATGTAATTTGTCCAGGTTTTTGCAACCAGAACACTTTGGCACTTTGCCATCACCTGGTCTTTTTCAGAGACAACGTGACTTCTCCACCCCCAATATCCTTCAAGTCTTGATGAAGTATTTTTTCATCCTCTTTTCATGCCGGTATGTTCATTCTGTTATTACATCATGATGTTTCTCATTTTCTCAGTTGTTACTGCAAAATGCCTCAATTTCTTCATTTGGGGCTGGTTCTTGAATCTTTACCTACTTTTCCCCCATTTCATATCAGAGCTTCTTCATCTCTTCCTTGAAGAGTTTATTTTGTTGAAAAAGCTTACCCCCTTTGTACAAATTTTCACAACCTCACTACTTTTGATAAGATTTTTGCCCTTGTTGTCTTTGATTGAGCTTGGCTCCTTTTTCTACTTTAGAAAGAAAGGCTAGTTCACTTTGTTTGTATTATATCTCTTTCACTAGCTTTTCTTTCCATTTGGGCTGTTTTCTTTTTTTTCGTATGATGATGATGTTGTTTGTTTAGCTTGGTGCCTATTGAGTAATGTTTTGTTTTGTGCCTCCCTTTAGCTATCTATAATATTTACTATAATTTGATTGCCTGCTCTAATAGGCTTTTTAGAATTTTTAGCTTTTGTGATCTTAGGAATTAAATCTCTGTCTTCCATTTCTAGATGTTTTACTTTATTCCAGCCCCCTTGAATTTCGACTAAAAGGGACTGTTATGTTTAATTTATCTGCTTATCTCGGCCTTCTTTTATCCCATTTTTCCAGTTACATTGTGTTTTATCTTTTCTTTCAATACATTCCGCTGGCCTATTCTGTTGACTGATGTATTCTCCTTAATGATTTTTCTGTATCTATCTTTCTTTTAAATAGTGCCTGATATTTTTTAATTCAGCACTTGCTAGTCACTTTTTTTCATAATGTCTCTTCCAGCATTTGCTTTTCCATGGTACATATGTTTGCTTTATATTAGTCTCTCCCAATAGTGCACTGTCGCTTAGCCCTTCGTCACCTTTTTATACTCCTTCCTGATCCATGGAATTCTCTTTTCCTTACTTTGAGTTATTGTTTCTACATCCTCTGTCGTCTTAAATGAAAGCTATCCTCCTTGAGATAACTCAAAAATTTTGGGGGTTGGTTGAGTTTTTTCCTGCCGTACACTTTTAGATCTCAGTCTGGCCCATCAGTGAGAGACTAGCTCCTTATGTAATTGCATGACGAGCAATCCAGAATAATTTTGGTAGATTACTTTTTATGTACAAAGGATATTCAGTTAGTCATGTTTTCTTTCTTGGTGTTGAGACCATCTTGACACCATCTTGATACCACCACTAGGAATGTTGCCAATCAAGAAAGAAGGGTCCCGCCTTCCTACGAGGCAGACAACCTACCCAGATGCTATCTGGGTATTTTAAGGTCTCGGGGTATTATCATGCCCACTATGCTTATTACTACACATTTGATATTGTGGTTAATGGAGCAACAACAGCAATGTAATGTGCTAGCAAAAGCTAGTGAATCCTATGATTATTGGCATCAGGTATACATTGTACATGTGGCATCACGTTACTCTGTATTAAAGCTCAATATGTAGTAAAGTGAAATTGTTTTTAAATGAGGGGTTTGTTATATTATACTTTACTTATGTCTCTCTTTTAACCAAAGGTTTGGTCTGTGGATCAGCCAGATTGGACATGCAAAATTGATGAAGGCTCAGCTGGATTGAGTGCAGTTAGATGGAGCCCCGATAGCAGACATGTTTTGTCAACTGCAGACTACCAGGTAACTGCTTCTTGGTGCAATTATTTAATTACTATCTAGCATAATTAAAAGATTTGAAAGATAGAATCAATTATTTGCAAGTTGGCTGTTGGGAATTAATTTCTGTTAAAGAGATTTTGAAGCAACAGGGTTTTTCCGTCCAACAACAGCAAGAAATATGCTTTAACAGTAACTGGGAATCTTCTTGGGCGTTTATGTTTTTTTTACAGGAGTGGAAATGACTTGCTAGATTTAGGGCAATTTGAATAATGTGAATAACAGGCATTTGATAAGGTATAACACCCAGTCATGCTTCATAGTCTTTCTAGTGATGGTATTTGTGGAAGGGCCTTTGGTATCGCCCAGTCCTTTCTCTCAGATCGTAAAATGTCTGTCACGCATAATGGAATTATACCTGATGAGTTTTTCATCAATACTGGCGTTCCTCAAGGTTCTATTATTGGCCCAATTTCCATCCTTATAAACTTTATACTTTCTGGTAACTTGTGTTAAGCTTATCAACACCTCTGCAGATGACACTACCTTGTTCTTCGGTGTTAGCCACAAGATATCTCAACAGGAAGAAGTTAAATTTTCGGAGGATTTGGAGTCACACCATCAGGGTGTCAGAGAATGGAGAAAGGAGTGGTCCAAAAATGCAACTGATCTCATAAAATGAAAACTGAATCCTTTCCTGTCTCCTATTTTCATGCACAACCATTCTGATGTTAGCTCTATTGAGCATGCTTTTCCCATTAAAGAAAGCGCATCCTTGAAGCTGCTTGCTTTGTTATTTTCTCCGGGTCTTTCTTGGGGCTCTATTTAATCTCTTGGTAAGTCAGTTTTCAATAGGGTTAAATTTTTTTTGTACCACGCAAGGAAGAAGCGCAAGACCATTTTTTATTTTGATAAATCTATTATTTGGCCTTGCATTGAATACTGTTGCCACATCTGGACAAGTGCTTCCTTGTCTCATCTTTATGTTCTTAATCGAGTTCAAAGAGGTGTTTCTAACTTAAGTCCAAATCTAGCTACCCTTCAACCATTGTCTAACTGACAATATGAAGCTTGTCTCATTTGTTTTTTATAGGTATTACTGTAGTATGGGAAGTGGTTATTGCATCTTATGTGGCTCGTTTCTTGCAACGTCCAATATACCTTTGTTGCTGGTTTTTGTAATAAATCTCTATCAATGTAATTTTCTGCAAACGCTAGATTGTGAAACTCTTTGGCTTCTGAGTGCTGACCTCCATCATGTAACTGGAATACTTTGAAGTCAAATGTCAAGTGTTATGTCTTAGCCAAACCATTTTTTCTGACATTTTTTTTTGTAGTGTCATAATCATTGCTTTTGTATTTTGTATGGATCTTAACTATTAAAAAATATAGTTTACCAATGCAAGGATTATATTTTGATTAGTGATGAAAAACAGTTGCTAAATAAAAAATTAGGGATCTGTACCGAAATCACGCATGAATGTAAAGGAATGTTTAATCGTCTATTAATTTTCATATAAAAATTAATCTATGTTAGTGTGATATAAAGCAAAACTGTGATTTGGGGAGGATATTCAAGAAGATTGCTTTCTTATTTTTATTTTTGAACATTCTCTTTTATATTCAACATAAAATAAATCTGCCCCAAATTGCATCTGTTTTGATGTTACCTTTAGCCCATATAGATTCACGTGTTGTTTTGGGGGACTTCTAGTGGCAAACTGTCGCCTCAATTTTTAAAACGAAGAAATAGGGCTCTTTAATTATATTTTTGTTAATCAGAGGAAAATAGTCTAATTTCGAAAAATAAAAGGGTTTTTTCCCGAAACTGCTTAAATAATTTCAAAGATTGCTTTCTTTTGATACCTCAGAAACTATTTCCTTGATCATTATTTCGACTCAGGTTTTGGCTTTGCAATGATTCCACAAAATACATTTTAATGATATTTTTAGTACTTGCCTTGAAATTATTGAAGACGACAATGATTGTGATGATTTAAAACAGAACTCTTTAGCTAAGACAAACGGCTTAAGTTCTATGGAGAGTTGAAAAATACCTGATCAATTAATAGGTATGCCACTTAGCTTTTACAAGTAAAATGAAAACCTTGAGAGTTAAATAACAGACGCATAATATGTTTTCTAGTTAATTACTTTTAAAATACTGTAACGATATATGGTATATAGAATATATTGTAAAGGATTTTCTCTCGTTTTGATACATCAATATGGTTCTAGGTCAGAACAAATATATACGACCAAATATACTTAAGAACTTTTGACATGTTGTACGTTTTTCAGGCCAAATCAGATGAATTTTTAATAGGCAGATGATTCCCATTAGGTAGCGTACGTTTTGGCTGTTTTACGTTAATTATGAGCTCATTTTATATAGTTAAGTGGCCTGAGTTTTACTTTATAGATAGTTACAATGTTAATAATAACTGGGGTTTTTTTCATCAGCTACGAATTACAGTTTGGTCACTCATATCAAAAGAAGTGTCATATATAAAGTACCCAAAGCATTCAAATCAAGGTTGGTATCAGAGCATGCAATATATTTTACGATTACAATAGTGTAATAATAATAATAATCATCATCATAATTTTCCGGTATCATTTGGTCAGGGGTAGCATAATATACCACTTTTTACTCTTTTACTTTGTGCCTTTCTGACAATCTTTTTCTTGTGTCTGCAGACTCCTCATATTAACTATGTCATCTTCTTGTTGTCTTTTTTGGTTCCAACTATATTATTATTATTTGTATTTTTCAGCTATTAAAAGATATTTTTGTTCATGCCAAGTGCAGAATCATTTAACATTGTTTAAAAAATAATTTTTGATTATTCTTTATTACGTTATATATTTTTTATTATATTATATTATATTATATTATATTATATTATATTATATTATATTATATTATATTATATTATATTATATTATATTATATTATATTATATTATATTATATTATATTGTATTATATTATATATATTATATTTCCTCCCCTCTATATCATTTCAACTATGTACAATTGTCCTAGACCTCAACTGTTCACCTTATGCTTCAATAAATTTATTCAGTAAATGGAGGCAAAAGGCAATAGCGAGCTTTTTCTCTCACTTTATGTGCATGACCGGCCATCTAATCCTGTTCATTTATTAAAAGGCAAAAGCGAATAGTCAGATTTGTTTTTCTCGCCATATGTGCATGACTAGGTATTTTTATCTAAACATAT